>BJCM01206774.1:0-19015 GCA_018326385.1 Flaveria bidentis | reverse complement strand
ATGAATTGCTACTTGTAAACCTATATATATATATATATATATATATATATATATATATATATATATATGTGTGTGTGTGTGTATGTGTTTAACCCATGGGAACTCACCAACTTTAAAACTTGACACTTTATTTTTAATATGTTTCAGGTTTGATATTTGAGGATTCTCATCATGCTCATATAAGACTTGGACCTAGCTTAACTAAATATGTTATTTCTTTTTTTGAAGCTTTTGTATTGTATGGATTTATTTGTCTTGTAATGTTCAATGAATACTGACATTTAATATTATTCCAAGTTAATTAGTTTCATGTGCTATGAACAATCGTTTAAATTCGTCGCCCCGATGATTCTGCCATCGGTCGGGGTATGACATGTTGGCTTAACTTCAACAAATAAGACATTTAGTATTGATTGTGTTCATACGAAATGAGAAAAAAAATAATTTCAAGTGGCCTTTAAATTATCTAATAAAAACATTAGATGGCTATATGGTACCATGTGTCATAGTCACCGATAAAGAGTTGACATTAATGGATGCATGCCAAGTAATTTTTCCAGAAGCAACCTGATTGTTTCGTAGATATCATATACAGGAGAATATAGAAAACATTGCAGACCATCTTTCAACTCTTAGACTGAGTGGGATAAATTTATGTATTACTCGAGATTTTTGCTTCAATCTCCAACCATTGAGACCTAGTATGAAAATCGAACACGATTGCAAACAAAGTTGATGAGCAAACATCGAAGTATTTTCCTAATCTATTCAATTTATTTATTTTTATTTTAATGAAATTAAAACTAACATATTTTATTTAACTTTGCAGTTGTGTTTAATTATTTGGATGTTAACTGGTTGCAAAAAAAAATGTTCGTGTCTGTATGGATTGATCAACATTTAAATTTTGGAGAACGAACAACAAACAGAGTAGAAAGCCAACATGCTCTGTTAAAAAAACATTTGAATTCTGACAAGTCAAATTTAGATAAATTTATAGGAATTTTAAATAACATAATACGTTAACAGGAAACACAAATAAAGGCAAGTTTCGAGGAAAGCCGAATTAAAATAAACATCAACATAAACATAATTTATTTGTTTTTTTGTTATCAAATGTTTCTCATGAAGCTCTGGATATATTAGTTGGAGAGCTGACACGAGTTAATGAAATTCAAGACCAATCACAAAGCTGTGGCTGCCATATTCGTACTAGTTGCGGTTTACCATGTGCTTGTGAATCGCACGGTATTTAAAAGCAGGCAAACCTATTCCACTACATTCGATAAATATATTTTGGAGGAGGCTTGACTTTTCACCGGTATCGTTAAACGAATATGAAGAAGATATTCAATGTGATGACGAACTTGAGAGGTTCAAAGAAGCTTACCAGAAACAAAAAAAATCCCACATGTGAAAAGGAATTAGTTAGAAAGAATAAAAAGCATAAGGGATCCTATCAGCATAAATCTTAACGAGCTTACGATGCAAAAAAATACTCGTGGAAGGCCAACACTTAAATCACAAAAACAAAACAAACCAGACCCTTCACCTGCTCAACCTACCCGAGGTCATACCTACATGATAGATGATTTTGTTAGTTATGATTTTACGGGGATGAGCCCCCCGAAACATAGTTCAAACGTACATAACACAACTCAATCTTCTTTATATCACCATCCTTTACTAAAACAGATTCCAAAACTATTCCATCCATATATAACATATATAGAGAACGTAAACATTGATGGTGACTGTCGGTTTCGTGCAGTTTCCTTTTCCTTAGGATTCGGTGAAAAATATTGGTTGAACATGAGGTATGAGCTTTTAAACGAGTTACATAACAATTCTAATTTGTACATAAATCTTTTCTCCAGCTCATATGATGAGACAGAACGTACTTTATCATGGCTACAACCGGGTCCAGCTCCTGATCAACACTAGATGATAATGCCTTACACATGATTATTGATCGCAAACAAATTTAATGTGATTCTTCAATGTTTATCTCCCACTGAAAGCGCAACTTATTTTCCGTTATGGACAGGTCCGGATGAACTCATGTACCATCAATTCATTACTATTGCACATGTGTATGGTTGCCACTACGTCTCTGTGCGTCTAGAGGGTGAATATCCATTGTCTTTCATAACGCCGTTATGGAATTTTCACAAAAGTAATAGTGTGGCTGCGTGGGAAAGAATATACGATGAGAGACTTCAAAGATATAGTCAATATATACTTCAAAATAAAACTGTTACTCGTTTCAATATAGATTAGATTAGTATCATTTGTAATTATTCATTTTATAAATTTCAAAATTTGTAAACTATATAAGTTTTATTGTTATTTCTAAACTTCAAAAATTATAAAAATTATAAACATTATATGAAAATCTTAAAAACTTAACAATATATAAATTTAATATAATATAACTATAATTAGAAAAAAAAAATCTTAAAAATAGTAAAAGGACGTTTACTAAGTTACTAATAATATATTCATTTTATAAAGTTCAAAAAGTGCAAACTATATAAGTTTTATTGTACATAAAAACTTATTAATATATAAATTATATAAAAACTTATAATTAGAAATAAAATGTTAATACATGTACATAAAAACTTATTAATATATAAATTATATTATTTAGTATAATTAAATTTAACAATATATAAAAACTTAGTATAATAAAAATATTAAAAATAGAATAAAAACGTTACAAATAAAAACATTCAAAAGATTAATATAATTAGAAATAAAATGTTAATACAGGTACATAAATTTTTTTATACATGTATTAACTTTTTTTCTATTTATACTTATATTTAATTTATAATTACTATAATTTAAAATTAATAAAAATATTAAAAATCGAATAAAGCTTAACAATAATAAATTTAATATAATATAATTATAATTAGAAAAAATTAATAAAAACCCTAACAATAGTAAACGACCGTTTACTACTCTGTAAACGGCCATTTACAATCATGCAAACTATAGTTTACTTCTTGACAAACGACCGTTTACATCTTGACAAACAACCGTTTACTCGAGATGGTGTAAAATATGGAATCGGTAGTGTATGAAACAATGTTACCTTGGTGGATGGAGTGATAAATCACTTTTGCTTTTAAATTGAACTTGAAATGATTAGGTTTGAAAAAATGCCCTAAAATAATAATTTTCTTTTTTTTAATAAATGTTGACTGGAAACCTTGAGTCTACAGTTTTACTAATGACTTAATAATTAATTATCAGACGTTTGAGCCGAGCTTTTTGATTCTTATCAAGTGATATATTAATTAACATTCAACAAAAGTTATATAATCTTGAAATTATAAATTATATCATTTAAGTATATTTGAAATTATAAATCTTATTTTTAAATTTTAGAAAGTATACTAACTGTTTTTTATTTGATAAATTATCACGCTTTTTATCATTTGTACTAATAAAATTTAACTTTTTTTTAAATAAACATTTTGCTCTTACATATTTTATTTTTCTTATTTTTGATTTGATTTGATTTACTTTACTTCATTCTTTCTTTTTAACAACTTATACTTTAGAAAACTTATCTTTAATTATTCAATTTCAATCTTTTTATAAAAAATAAATTTATTTACATATTTTTAATTTATTATAAATTTCTTTGCATTTGTTCATTTTACTCATTTACCTTTCTAATAAAACTAAGAATGGACAACTCGGGTTTTTGAAACTTGTTTGGCACAAATTATTTAGTCATCTTGAATGATTTGGTTTAGGTTTATATTTTTAATTGGTTGGAGATGGTAGGATTTTGGTTTACGGTTTGAAATTTTAGTTTTTCGTGTTCAATCTAGTGATTTATATTTTAAATATAAATGTTCTTTTTATTAAAACAAATCATCCAAATGTTATTTAATTAGATACGCTATTTTCTAAGGTTTTATTTAAACTATTAATAATAGACTTTTTATTATCGTAAATTAAAACCAAACCACTAATATATAAATGAAACCTAACCAAACAATTACTAAGGGTTTTGCTTCAGTTTGGTTTTACGATTTGAGTTTACTAAATCTTATAGTAAAAACAATTAAAGACTTCATGTATTAAGCAAAGCCTAATAATACATATAGCCCAACTTAGAATAATCATAACCACGTAAAATATAAAAAGTTACAAGTCTTAAAATTATATGGTTTCTAATATAAATTATAATGCAAGCTGTTTGATTTAGTTAAAAATTCTTATATCAAAAAGGTTAAAAAGTGACGACAAAACAAAACCGATTACTAGTTTAATATTTATAGCATGAAAAGAAATATATATAATGAGCTCTATAGTTTTTATTCGTTCAATTAGAAAAGTAAATAACTATATTGAATAAATATTTTTTTGAATAAACAAAAAACTATAACGAATTTATATATTATAGAAAAGATTAAGATGAATTAACTAATAATATTTAAGATGAGTTTATAAAACAAAAGTGATTAAATAGATCAAGAAAGAAAAGTAAGATAATCAAAATAGAAAGAAAAAGAAATAAAATAAAAGACGAGTGAAAGTTACACATTTCGTCATTTAAGTGGCAAATGTGAAATGATCATTTACAGAAACTAATAGAAAAAAATAACTTTTGTTAGTAGAAAGCATAAAATATTATAGGTTTTTAAATTAAGAATATTTACTGTAGTTATCAAAGTCTTGGACAAAATCTAGACATTTAGATATCTTAAAGATCAAAATCTGTAATTTCCTCTATAATCTATGAAGACAATGACTAACATTAAAACAAGTTAGGTGTAGTGTGGTTTTTAAGTTCGGTTTGGTGGTTCGGTACGACATGGGATGGAATGAGGCATAATCAAAACCAACCCATAATCTTAGATTTATAAAATTATTAAGTTGAAGTAATTAATATTCCGAGTCAGTTGTAGTTGTGGTAATTTAAGATCGTATTTCAGGTAATCTACTAATCTGCTTTCCAACGATAACACACACCCAATGAACGTCAAATCGATCCCATATTACACAATTGATCCCATATTACACACAAATTTATAACCGGGTATTGAATTAGGATTACCAATAGTTGTCCCACGACAAAACTCACCACAAGGAAGAGAATCTGTTACAACAACATGAATAAGGTTTGTCCCAACAATTTGTTGTAAGTTTTGTGGATATATAGTTGTAGTAATAGGCATACTAAGTTGTTGGAATAAGTATAAGGATGATATATTGTCACTATAAGTGTCTAAGGTAATATTCTTTATAAATCAAACAAATTAAAAATTATTTTCCTGAGTTATAGGTCATCATTATAGGTTGTTTAAAGAAGACAAATTTGATTTAAATAATTCAAACTACTATTCGTTAGCCAATAATAATTCATACTATTGATTTGACCGGTAACAATCCTAACTTTTATTTTTATTACCAACAACAATTCCAGTAACACACACATATAATTTTGAAAAAATTTTAAAGCTAAGATCCAGGCTAATGGGTTGACCTGATTCTCACAAAAGCAACCTAAATACCAAACCATTTACAAAAATCAAGTTCGGTTTAATTATCAGGCTGGGTTGTTAGGGTTAGTTCTTAATCGACTTAAAGTTGTTTTACTATGGGTTCGATAGCCGGGTTCAAATTGAAAAAACACACACACACCAAATAAACATAATCCTTCTAAGATCGAATTCTCATAGTGACTTTAGTCATCTCAACTTATTATTTCACTATGTTTGTATTACACAGAATACTGTAATAGTATTCTATATAAAAACATAAGGATTACACTATAACTAAACCGTGTAAAGTCACTTTCATGACTCCATGAGTGAAACATATGATGCCACGTGAAAATGTCTTTGAAGCACATGATATTCACCCCACTCTCACGCAAATTTATGCATATTCTAGAAGGTGTGTATGAGAACAAATAGAGCCCATAGGTACTTAAATTCTACCGTAAAACTTACTCTAATGTTTTTTCGTAATATTTGATATGACCCTTTTATACATCTCATAAACCCTCTATTATATTTGTCACTCCTTTAAACTTTAGACTTGATACAACCTTTTTGAAGCATCTTAACATGTTGTAAATCACCGATTATATTTGTTACCTTTGCAATCTAATGCAAGATCAATGATGTGTAGCTAACATTCAAAATATAATATATTGATATAACTAAAAGACTACGTGTCATGTCTTACCCTGCACCTCATCACAATCTAACGTATCGGTTAGTTTACAAAATTATGAATTATAAAGTTATTAATTATATAATTATGTTAAAACAATTTCAGTGCCTTCTAATTATTTTTTTCATAAAGACCATGATGGCTTGACTATATAAAAAAACAAACAATCGCTTAAGGCCACCACTTGTTAGGGTCCCCAATTTTTCATGATTTTAACATCATTCTTTATTATTTGAATATGATTTTGTAAACTTTTGTCCTGTCAATATATGGAAGTGTTGGGATAAACACTTCACCATTTATCATTGTGGCTCCCTTATGTTTCGCAAATTATATCTCAGTAGGTTATTTGAGGTTTTCATTTAATTTTTAGTCTTGACAAGGAGAACAATAATAATATCTTTAAATTAAAATATTTCTTTTACTAACTTATTCAAATTCTAACAAGTGTGGTTGTGTTTGTTTTATAAATCGTCTATTATACATGTCTTTCTATCGTATTTTCATGTGTTAAGATATTTATGAAAAAACTTTGGTTTTAGAATCAGATTTGGGCATCCATACAAGATTGAGTGAACCCCACACAAAACATGTTTTTGTGATTTCAGCGACTTAATTTGGATTGCATAATTATAGAAGCACATATATATTGTGTAATCAATGTTAGTTAATCATTTTATCTTAATAAACTTTATAGATTAATTGAAATTGCATAAGTTAGCTAGTAACATATTATTGAATACTATTGATTTTCATAATGTATATAGACAAACTTGTTGACTTATATGCTAGGTTATTAATAAGATGTCAAATTGAAATCGAAATTATAAGATGTCAAACTTGTAGACTTATATGCTAGGTTATTTATAAGATGTCAAATCGAAATCGAAAAAAAAAGACCAAAATTTATTACTTTGCTTAGGGTTCATGAAATGGTTGAGCAACCCATGATAAACACCCGTTAAATAAGAAATAATTAAAAACTTTAAAATAACCCATAATTTTTTTAATATACGATATAGTGGTTTTCTACAAGTTCGTCCTCGTGTGAGAGACACATGTTACATTTTAACAAATTAAATGACCCGATCTGAAAATCATATAACATAAAAGACGAATATTTTGTATTAGTAATTTTAAATGGTGTTATGAAATTAAACAACAAAGAATTGAACTACAAGAAATTAAAGGTGCAATGGACTTCGAATATCATTATTGATGAAGTCAGATTACAAAGGAATTGAACTGTGATCAAGAATACAAGAAGAATTGATCAAAACGAACTAATACTTATTAAATTTCCCCTAATCAGTTGTTAACCGAAATTAACAAACAAATTAGCAAACTATCACTTAACACCCTAAACTATTTGTTAATAACACAAGCAGCCCTGAAACTTGAGATAAAACTAACAAACAAACTTCATTTATTGACTTAATCTCTTGGATGACTTCAGTTGACTTCACCAACGAATATAACTAACAAAAGACAATATCATTGTATTGAATTTTTAAAATATTAAAGGTGGCTTGATATACATACAAGTAGAATATGGGATTTTCTACTAGATGGGGAGATTTTGAGACGCACCAATCTAGCTTATAGTTTAAAGCTTCGGCTTCAAATTATATATTCACATTTCTCATTTTTGTATATACTATTTATGTAACTGTGTCTGTATAATAAAACAAATAGGCTACCAATGAATTAAATAGTTTCAATAAAAGAATATTGAATTATATAAATTTGACAGTCAAGTAAGTTACGCATCCTTAACGACACACACAGGTCATCTTATAAAAGCTCTTAGTCCGGGTACTTGTTAGTTTTTTTGTTACTTAAGGGGTTTAAGTTATGTTTTTTTATATTTAAATTATGTGTGTTTTTATCGTCGTAAAATAATTACATCTTTTACATTTATAAGAATTTAAGATTATAGATTAGATGGTAACCAAGACCAAATTTGTATAGACTTATAATTCAAAAAAAAATCTTCATGTATTTGATACTAAACAAAAAACAGTTTTCGACTTGATGGTGATCACAACTCAACTTAAAGACTTTTTTAAAAATAATATTTGTCGACTTGACTTTTAACCACAAGACAACAACAGACTTTTCGGAAGTAGTTGACTTTAATTTGTTTTTGGCGTACATCATATTCTTCCTTTTGCTTTGTCATAAAATAAAATAATTATGTGAATGAAAATTATTCAGGACAAGATGTATATAATGTGACTACCACCTCTTATTAGATTTCAAGCATTAATAATCTAATCAGTTTTAGAATTTAGGAGTCTATGTCACGAGCAATCAAAATAGATTACGGACCACATCTGCAAACATATATAAAAAATACGAATCAAACTTTTATGGTCTGCAAGAATAATACCATTTGATTTTTAACTTCAGCAAAATGTTAAAATAAACTGTAATTTAAATAAATCAATTTTTTAAATTTAATTTTTTTCCAACAAATCAAACAAAATCCTAAACAAACCAAATCACAAACCCTAAACTAACCAAATCACAAAACAAAGGAAATCACAAACCACTTTGTAAGTTTGTATTGTTGTGGGATTGAATAATTCCAACACCAATTTGTCTTCTATTAGTTAAGATCTCAACAGGTCAAGATCTCTCTCGAAAGAATTTTTTGATGAAATCAATCAAGAAACACAAACACACTTCTCTTCTCTTCACACATGGACGGCTGCAGTGTAAGGGTCGCGCACAACGGTGTTGCCGAGAGGGCTCGCAGGGGCGGCTGTGGTGGGAGGCTCGAACGCGATGGTGGCGCCGGCAGGGTGAGGTTGCGACGACGACGGGATGGAGGTAGGAGGAGGGGGGTTAGAAGTCGGGAGGTGATTTGTTTTAAGTTATTTTTTAGGTCTGCACAAAAAGAGGTCAAGAAGACCTTGTGCATATATATTTTTTAATAGAACGTCTTTAAATAGCAAACGATCTACAGATGGTAATGTTTGCGTAACGTAGACTGAAAAAACTGCACGAACCTTTTTTTAAAAAATAAACACGTACAAGAAAATTTTCTTACAAGCAAGGGGAGGAGAGAATACATTTGGGTATAGAGTGTGGGGAAAGTACAAGTTTTATTTTTCATGTTGAAAACTTGAAGAAGTGGTAGGTGTAAAAAAATATTTACTTGTCAATTAAAAACTACAATTTCTTAAACAATTAACAGATTGATCATCTTGTGATCTCTTATAGAAGAAACAGAGGCGGTAATTATGATATATTTATTGGGGGATTTTAATATAATTTCGTTTACTAGATCATAAATTACATATTATCTAAAGTTAAAAAATTAATTACATATTTTTCCTTGTTAAAACATATATATTACATATTTATCTATTTTATTAAACTTAACTTATTAAATAATTAATTTACCATGTGTTTACTAATGGATTCTTACATATTATATTTTATTATTATAATTGTTTAAAACTTTTGATAATTATATGTGTATTTGAAGATATAACTTTAATTATTGGTTATTGTTGTTTTGGAATAAAGTTTTAAAAGAGATGAAATTTTGTTATTTTTATTTATATAAAATACTTGTACTTGAGGAACTATATAATTAATAGTATTAGAAAATAAAATATGTAAAAAAATTAATGAAAATACGAGTAATACAATCATTCAACAAATATATTCAATAAAGTGGATATTTATGTAATATATATATATATTATAGAAAACATAAATATGTAACTGATTTTTTGGCTTGGTTAAATATATAATTGATAACGTTAGGTTAGGAATGAGAAATATGTAAATGCCACATTTATCGGAAACAAGTTAGTAAAGAACTTTCTTATAGATGCTATAACATTTATTCTCATTATACTTCTTTTAATCTTTAAATATTTGTACTTTAATATTTCTTAATTAAATTTAAAATATAACTATTACATTTAAGATTATATTAATTTATTTATCGTCTTACTTTAATAAAAAACTATCTATCTACGAGGACATATGTCAACATCATATTTTTTCTCACCAATTTTGTTCTGTTTTTTTTCTATTTAATAATCATATTAATTACTAATAATATTATTTGATTTTTTGAATTAAAATAACTTTTTAATAAATTAAAAATTAAATATCTTTAATAATGTTATTTCTTGAATTATTCAAAAGACAACTTTATGATATCAAACAGTAACACATTCATATAACCAAAACACACACCCTTTTAAGTATGATCATGATCCAAAATAATATTCGAAACTTAATTGATTGATCAACTGGTTTAGGATGAGACACCCTATGACTTTCCAAAATGAAAGTCATGGGTTGGAGTCTCACTAGATACAATATGCTCCTAATGGGCCAAGGGTTTTACCACAGTGGGTCTTTAAGTGGTGGGTTTCCCTTGGAATGGTGGACGAGCCGGATCACCAGCGCTGTCTGTGTTCGCGGACGTGGGTGACCTTTTACCATTGAGTTTACCCGGATGACCGGGTTTAAAAATTATTCGTCGGCCGTTAAAAAAAAACTATGCTTAAACCAACATGTAATCATATTTTATCGTTAACACTTAGTGGCTGTCGAAACCACATGCTCTCCTTCGCTGAACTGAGTGGACCAAAAACACTCTACTGAACCTTCCTTCTTCCTCATATCATATGCTTAAATTAATCACAACCACCGCGTAAACTCACTTCATCTTCTCTATAAATACAAACCCACCTTCCGATTACCTCTAGCTACCCTCAATCAAGAACAAAAAAGGTAACACCTTTCCCCTTTTCTTTCAATTCAACAATCATCTCTTCATCTGGGTGTTCCCCAAATTCCATAATCGTTCGTTCTTGATTAGGGTTTTCGTTATCTCTATCTGTTCTGTTCAATTCGACCGATTAGATGTTGATTTACTTTGGGAATCTTGAATTGTTTATGTTCTTGATCTGTATGCGTTTATGAATCAATTCAGATCTGAAGAAGCTAGTCTTTTGGTTCAAGAATGCAGGCATCTGATTGGAATCCCACTGATCGGAATCTTTACACCGGTGATGTAAGCCAAGAGAGTCAGTTTTCCGATCATACTCCGGCCCATAATTCGTCTTCTTCAGTCAGCTTCTCACCCGATGGCTTCCAACCCGACCCGTATCATTCACCCGATTACACTTACCCGTCTATCACTAGCTTCGAAGAAAATATCGATGATGTTCAGATCAGGCTAAGTGAAATTCAAACCATGTTGGGGATAGATCAAGATTTAGCGGAATCGTTTGATGCTGCTTCGTCTTGGGGTGGAAATAATACGAATCTGAACGACATAGAGTACAGGATAATGAAGGATATTATTGCTAGGGGAGACTTGAAAGAAGGGCTTTTTGCTTGTGCTAAAGCAGTTGCAGATAACAACTTGGCAACAGCCGAATTGCTGATATCGATGCTACGCCCTTTGGTTTCAGTTTGTGGGGAGCCTGTGCAAAGGTTAGGTGCATACATGTTAGAAGGCCTCGTGGCGCGGTTGTATTCTTCGGGTAGCTTTATCTACAAAGCTTCTAAATGCAAAGAACCAACCAGTAGTGAACTCTTTTCATACATGCTGTTGTTGTATGAAGCATGCCCTTATTTCAAATTCGGGTACTTGTCTGCAAATGGTGCCATCGCTGAAGCCACGAAGAATGAAGATCGAATCCATATAATAGATTTCCAGATTGCACAGGGTGGTCAGTGGGTCACTCTAATTCAGGCTCTAGCAGCTCGACCAGGCGGTCCACCAAGCCTGAAAATTACTGGTATTGATGATTCAAGAAACGCGTTTGCTAGAGGTGGTGGACTACACATTGTGGGTCAACGGCTTGCGAAACTGGCTGAAGCTTGCAAAGTCCCGTTTGAGTTTAATGGTCTGCTGGTTTCTGGTTCTGATATTGAGCCTGAACATCTTCAGGTTCAGCCTGGTGAGGCCTTGGCGGTTAACTGTGCATTTGTGTTGCACCATATACCAGATGAGAGTGTAGATCCACAGAACCATAGGGATCGATTGCTGCGGCTTATAAAGAGTTTGTCACCGAAAGTTGTGACACTTGTTGAGCAAGAAGCTAATGTGAACACTGCAAAGTTCTTTCATAGGTTTCAAGAAGCATTCAGCTACTACTCAGCAATGTTTGAATCGATTGATGCAACTTTACCTAGAGATCATAAAGAAAGAATCAATGTTGAACAACAATGTCTTGCTGGTGAAATAGTTAATATCTTAGCATGCGAGGGGGTTGAGAGGGAAGAGAGGCACGAGGTTTTGGCAAAATGGAGGTCGCGGTTCACCATGGCTGGGTTCAGTCCGTACCCTTTGAGCTCATATGTGAATGCAACCATCAAGACCCTGCTTGAGAACTACTGTGATAAGTATAGACTTGAAGAGCGAGACGGGGCTCTGTTTCTAGGATGGATGAACCGTGATTTGGTGTCTTCTTGTGCATGGAGATGATGTAGTGGTGGTTAGCTTTGTAAGTGTTAGATTGCAGGCATGTATAATCTGTTTTATCCTGTGTGTAATGTGTCAAATTACAGTTATGTGGTAATAAAGGCTCATTTCATCTTTAGAACTTATTTTTGTATATGGATCCTCATCATCTTCAGTGTCAGTTTGTAACCCTGTACGTTGAAACTGGTCAAACACAAATGAATCGGTTAAAACCACAAATCGGTTTCAACCCATATGGTTTGAACAAAAAATCTGATTTGACTATTGCTAAACCAACTGCGCCAGATTGAATCCGATACCATTTGGGGACGGAACCTGATTTGTGCATATCTAGTGCCACTTGGTGTGTTACAAGCATACCCTTGTATCACTGATAACCAATATATGTATAACACATTAATAAAGTTAGAAAAAATGATACGAAGTTTATATACCATAAATTACAATTAGGAGGGTGTACAACAGTTGGTTTTACTCCGATATCCAACCATTGGAATTACAATCAGGAAGAGGGTGTAACCGTGGAGCAAAAGAGTTGTAACCAATATCTGCTCTTGTTGACCTGTGAGAACTAGCATTCGGGCATGAATATAAAGCATTGGAACAAATGGGACCCGGCCCACGTGAAGAATTGTGGCATTGATCAGGCGAGACATCTGATTTCTTTGAATGTGATTCTTGAATCACCTTAACACTTTGTTCATGTGTTGCTGCAGCAGATTCAGCAGTTAGTTTAACTTTGTTTAGTTTTGGTTCCTTTGACTTCTTCGATGCCTTTGACTCTGATAACAGCTGCAGCCGCAATAGAGTCTCTCTTGGTGGTTCTTTTCTTAATAGTCTCTTCACATGTTTATCATCTTGCACCTCAATCTCAAGCTTATTCACAAGTTCAACCAAACTATCCCTTGAGTACACTGATTCTAGGTGATTCTCATCAATGCATTTGATAATTGACTCCAATGTGCTGATTTCCCTAAATGTTTCAGCATTCTACATAATGATTTTAAAAGGTAATTAAATTGAGGATCATGTTTAAGGTTAAAATAATGGAAGATTTGAGGGATGTGAAGTTACCCAAACATCACGATACTTCGCGCTCCTGCGTTTCTCATCCATAACACTCATAGACCTTAGTTTCAGCTCTTCCAAGAGACCAACTGGTGGGAATTCATCAGTTTTTTGAAGTTCAATGCTAAACTTGACAGCAGTAACAATCATATCTTTATCTATGAGTTTTTGAATCATATCTGCATATACAAATCAATACTTACAAGATCATACCTAACAATCAAGACAAATGATTCATAGATGAATTTCAAGAAATCTTCAAACAATGAAATATATAATAAGATTAGATGCCTCACGGTTTATGTTATTTGCTGGAATGATCCGTCGACATAAATCAATTACATTGCCATATGTGGCGAAGGTGAGAAAGCAATCGGTGATGTCATCAATGCTGAATCGATCTTCGAGCCCATAAGCTCCAACAAGAAGCACAAAGCCTAGTGATTTTTGTTCACAAGGACAAAAAACCCTCTTTTGATTCCACTGCACCGCCATCTCCATCGCCTTATCCTTCAACTCAATGGTGATATCTGGCTTCACACGAAGCAAACCCTCCAACATAATCAAACAACCACTCCTAAATGAAAGCAATTCAGTATCCTTACAATCAGAGCTGTAAAACTCTACCATTGCATCCAAAATCATAACCAGGGCATCTGGTGCACACTGATAAGCATCAGGCAGTTCAGCCAAAATCGATCTTTGACAAGAGGCAAGAGCAATGAACCGCATTAACCCTAACCCGTCTGAATTCTCACAAAAAGATTTCAGTTCAGGTAGAGCTGGTACATGCGTCGCTGCAGCAGGTTCAGCAGTTGGTTGAACTTTTTTTCGTTTTCGCTTCTTTGACTTCCTCAACATTTTTGACTTTAAAAGCTTCTGCTGCTGCAATACAGTCACAGTTGGTGGTTGTATTCTCAAAATCCCCTTTACATATTTAATGTCTTTCATCTCATTCTCAAGTTTATTCACAAGTTCAAGCACACTATCCTTTGAGTACCCTAACTCTAGGCGATTCTCATCAATACATTTGATGACCGACTCCAATGTTCTGATTTCCATATTTGTTTCAGCATTCTACATAAACATTTAAAAAATGTAATCAAAACAATGCATCATGTTTTAGTTTACAATAATAAAAGATTGGAGGGATGCCAAATTACCGCAACACCAACATACTTCATGTTCTTATATCTCTCTTTTACAAACCTCATACACCTTAATTTCAGCTTTTCCAAGAGTCCACCCGGTGGAAATTCACGAGTGTTTTGAAGCTCAACACTAAACTTAACAGCAGTAAGAATCATATCATTATCTATAAGTTTCTGAATCATATCTGCATATACAAATCAAACATCTATAAAGATCCTACCAAACAATTCAAACAAGCAATTCAAAGACAACAAGATCAACTGCCTCACCATTTATCTTATCCGCAGGAACAATCCTTCGACACAGATCGATCACATTGCTATACGTCGCGACAACAAGAAAGCAATCCGTAACATCATCAATGCTAAATCGATCAACCAGCCCATAAGCTCCAACAAGAAGCACAAACCCTAAAGGTTTCACATTACCATCTCCAAAACCCCTCTTTTGATTCCACTGCACCGCCATCTCCATCGCCTTCGCCTTCAACTCACTCGCAACATCCACATTCACACGAACCAAACCCTCCAACATAATCAAACACCCAATCCTCAACAACAACAAATCATCCTCCTCCTCCTCCCAATTAGCGTTATAAAACGCCACCATTGCATCCAAAACCATAGCTGAAGCATCCGGTGCGTATCGATAAGCATCAGGAAGTTCAGAGAGAATCTTTGGTCGATCGGAGGATAAAGCAATGAACTTTATTAACCCTAACCCATCGGAATTCTTGCAGAATGACTTCAATTCGGGTCTTGCGGTAGGGGAAAGGGTTTGGAGGAGGGTGAATTTGGATTTGAGGGAAGATTGGAGTGTTGTGAAGTGGGAATCGATGTGGGGCCAATTGAAGGGGAGATTGAAGGAAGAGGGTGATTGGGATCGAAGGTGGAGGAATGATTGGTGGAGGTGGTGTTTCTTGATGGTGATTTGGTTGATGGCGGTGGAGATTTCTGCCATTGTCGCCATTGATGACCTTGGTGATGAAGAGGGTGAAGCCCTAAGAAGAAGAATTGACTGTAGAGATACTTTGAAAGAGAATGAGAGACTTGCGTTTGACGGTTTCTTTAAGAAGAAGGTGGTCGGTTTGTTTTTGTTAAAGCTTCTGATACGAATTTAATTGTATGTTTGAAGTATGAACTTATATTATTATTTTTTAAGTTAATTACAATATCTAATCTCTAAGTACGATGATATAACTTCTTAAAATATTCATAAAGTTTGAAAAATGTTTTAATTAGATTACACAAGTGTAGAAAATTTTAATTACAATAAACTCCTATTATTATTTTTAAAGTTAATTGCAATATGACTTCTTAAAATATTAATTAAGTTTGAAAAATGTTTTAATTAGATTACTCAAGTGTAGAAAATATCAATTAAGTTTGAAAAATGTTTTAGTTAGATACTTAAGTTTAAAAAATAATAGTCAAGTTTGAAAATATTTTAATTACAGAACTCAAGTTTAAATAGTTTTTCAACTAAATCACTCAATTTTTATTTTTAATTAAATTATAAGTTTTAATATGTTTTTATTTTTTTAAAATTAAAAATTCTTTTATTGCTAATCTGGAGTAATGACATGGATTGTAGGTTTCTTTAATATATAAGTAATATGTTCTTTTAAAATTCTTTAACATGATTAGATATATTAGAAATCTTGTCCGTCATATTTTTTTCTTAGTCTCTTTCTTGACACAAAGAAAAATCAACAATAAATCAATTTAATGGTTTAATGATTTAATTTGGGTAAATTATATACGAGTGACATAATCAAAACAATTTTAACACTTTATCGTTGTGTCATCATCCTAATTATAATAAAAGCTCGAAATGTATGCATAAACGTAATAAATAAAAAGTCACTATAATAAGTGGAGAGGTAAAAAAATTAATGACCAAAATACACACTCTTAAAAAACAATTTGACGGTAAAGAAACCAAAATAAAAATAAATTTTAATAATTCAAACTATCAGTTATTGATCAATATCAATTTCAATTAACAATTTTACTAGTAGCAATCTCAACTTCCAATTTCGTTATCAATATCTATCAGTTAAATGAATCGTTAACTTCAATTATTTTTGTTGATTTGCCACACGACGTGACAATACCCGACAATAACTTATTAAATATCAACCTTTTAAAGGTATTCCAACATGTGATTATGTTTCTCTCTATGTATTCATTTGATTGTGTATAATTAAATAAAAAGTTTTGTCTCTTTCAAACTCTATGTAACTAGTGTATATCACCCACGTTACGCGACGAAAACAAACTTATTTTTAACAATATTTAAATGGAAACGTAGACGGAATAAATGAAATATATATAATATTTCACTTGTTCGATATTAATAAAATTTATATCAAAATATAGATAAAATAAGCATGTGTTTGTATTTGGAATTATTTAAAAAACTTGTCGAAATAAAAACAAACAATCTACAATGTGATATTTTAAATTTAGAAATATTGTATTTTAAAAGTTATAATAATAACACAATATATATGTAAGACTAATTATAATAAGAATACAAGAGCAATAAAAATATTCAATTTAAACTATTTCAATCATCCAAGAAATAACAAAGTAACTAGTATTATGTCCCTCGCGTTACAGGGGACGTAAAACCGTACCAAGTCATATCAATAACACACCAACGTCAATAACCATCAAGACTAAAAAAATCGTATGAAAAAAAAATATTAACCAAAAAAATAATACTAGACGAAAAATAGACGTAAAAACATTAAACAAGCTGACAAAACGCATAAAAACCAAAAAATAAAACGAACGAAAGTAAACGTAAAAAAGTTCAAGCACGAAAAATATTAAGCTAACATTTTTTTATGTATGGGGGGTGTGTGTGTTGAGCTGACATTACGTTATTATTTTTGGGAGTCCCACGGGATTCACACACTTTTGTTGACGAGTTCTAAAATTATTTCATTGTTGCTACCACAGTTCAATATTAATGTGCACTTGTCATTAAATTATTGGTTCATGGTTGATCCTAATATTAGGCATGTGTGTAAAGTTGGAAAAATTTTATATCATTTGATTTTTGAATGGATGAGATGGGATCGTGAATTCGTGATTTTAAAACCTTTATTGAGTATGATCATGTAATGTATATATTACTCATATTAGTCTTAGTAAACACGTGTATTACACAAACTGAATAAATAAAATATTAAATATAATAAAATTTTACTTAATTATAAAATGATATTCTAAAATAGGATATGATATAAATTATGTAAAAGTAAAAAACTATAATTAATAAAATAATGATATCAACTTTTTAATTTTTTTTCAATAACAAAATCAAACATTTTGTTTAAAAATTGACATTTCTATAAATATCCTTATTATTTTTAGTTATTTTTGGTTTATAAAAAGTTTACTTTTTAACAACACTAAATTTAAATTTTAAAACATTTCATATTTTTAAATAAGTTTAATGTTTTGAAAAAAAATTATAACAATTTGTTTCTCTAAAATAACATTAATAAAATGATATATTTCTTAATTTTTTAGAAAATCATTTTTAATCTAAATAAGATTTAAATAATATTATTTGTAATTAAATTAATTATTTAATAGGAAAGAAAAGCGGAATTTTTTTAAGAATGAATGTGATGTTGACATGTGTCTTTCATAATTATCTTTTTATTAGGGTAGAAGGATTTGATAAGTAGTAAACCCTCTAAACCAAATGACGTACCAAATGACCCAATTAATGATTTTTTAAAATATTTTACGCTCTCGAGATTATTTCACATAACAATTCATATTATTTTCTTAGGATTTATATCATTTCGCACTATATTGTATCATCTTATATCATTTTCCACCTACTTCCTATGGATCATGAGTAGATGTGTACAAAAAAACCGGTTCGGAACCGGTTTCGCAAAAAAAAACCGGACCGGTTTTGGGCCCAAACCGGTTTGGCCCAAACCGGTTTCAAACCGCCGGTTCGAGGGCGGTTTTCAATTCCAAGCTTTCAAACCGGTTTCAACCCGACCCGGTGTTCAAACCGGTTTACAAACCGGTCTCAAACCGGTTCCAAACCGGTTCCAAACCGGTTCACACCCAAACCGGTTTTCAAACC
>BJCM01206771.1:0-19028 GCA_018326385.1 Flaveria bidentis | reverse complement strand
TTGACTCCAGACGTACCCTAGCCATCCAGAGACCTCTAAGAACCTGTTCCAAGTTCATAGATCGCACTAGATCGATTCCAAATCATTCTTAACATTTAGATTCAATACATAATTGTTTCTACGTGCATTCTCACTGATTGGATCACCAATCGAATAGGATTCCGCACTATTTGATTCGGTATACACGTTAATCAGTTAGTATTTCGTTCAATACACGATCCTAACACTAAGAAAGGAGAAGCTGTAAGCTAAGTTCTCCAAGTGCGTGTTCTGGTCGCACGAGGTTCGTTTTTGGGTCACGTGGTAAATCCCGTGGGGATTATAGTGGACCCGGTAAATGTGGAGGCAGTGATGCAATGGAAGTCTCCCAAGACGCCATCTGATATCCATAGTTTCTTGGGGTTGGTGGGGTATTATAGGAGATTCATCCAAGACTTCTCTAAGATAGCTTCTTCACTGACCAAGCTTACCCGTAAGGATATGAAGTTTGTATGGGTCAAGATCAGGAGAAGGCTTTCAAAGAGCTAAAGGAAAAGTTGACTCAGGCTCCTGTGTTGTCATTACCCGAAGGAAGCAAGGATTTGGTGGTTTATTTAAATGCTTCCTACTTGGGGTTGGGTTGAGTGTTGATGCAGCGAGGAAAGGTTATAGCATATGTATCCTGACAATTGAAAGTTCATGAGGTTAATTATCCTACTCATGACTTGGAGCTAGCAGCTGTGGTCTTCGTGTTAAAGATTTGGAGGCACTATCTATACGGGACGAATTGCATAATCTTCACGGATCACAAGATCTTGAAATACTTCTTTGAGCAGAAGGATTTGAATATGAGGCAGAGGCGATGGTTGCTCATAAAGGATTATGATTGCATGATCCATTACCATCTAGCAAAGCAAACGTAGTGGCTGATGCCTTAGCCGAAAGGAGAGGCCTGAACCAATTTGGGTAAAGGCTTTCCAATTGATTATGACCTCCGATGTGATGAACCAAGTCAAGGATTTTCAAGATGAAGCATTGAAGGAAGATAACCTTAAATTCAAAAGGATGAGAGGTTTAGTCGCGGAGTTGGATGAAAACACTCTTGGTGTTAGAACCTGATTCGGGCGGATGTGGATTCCTCGTTATGGGGATTTATGTGGGAAGATAATGGATGAGGCTTATAAGACTTGGTACTCTATTCATCCCTATGCTACGAAAATGTATCAAGACATGAAGAAAGATTATTGGTGGCCGGGTATGAAGCGTGACGTAGCGGAGTATGTGAGTAAGTGCCTTACTTGCTTACAAGTGAAGGTAGAGCATAAGAAGCCATAGGGGAAGATCCAACCTTTAGACATACCCGAGTGAAAGTGGGAGCATATCACCATGGACTTTATCATGAAGTTACCATGTACCGTGAAAGAGTATGAGGCCATATGGGTGATAGTTGATCATTTGACGAAGAGTGCCCACTTTCTACCGATCCTTGAAACGTATTCCTCTGGGAGACTCGCGGATCTATTCATCAAGGAGATTGTAGCTCGTCATGGTGTACTAATGTCTATTGTGTCTGATCGTGACACTCGGTTTACATCCAAGTTTTGGATGAGCTTTCATGATGCTATGGGGATGAGGTTACATATCATCATGACTTATCATCCCTAACCAGATGGTCAGTCAGAAAGGATCATTCAAATGCTAGAAGTTATGCTTCGGGCATGCATTATTAATGTTGGAGGAATTTGGAATGACCACTTACCATTAGCCGAGTTCTCATATAACAATAGCTGCCATGCCAGCATTGGTATGACTCCTTATGAGATGCTATATAGTAGGGGATGTAGAATGCCAGCTTGTTGGGGTGATATTGGTCATAAAGAGTTAGGGAGCGTCGAGGTGATCGAGGCTACAACTGAAAAGATGGAAAGGATTAAGGCCTTTATGAAGGAAACTAATGATATGAAGAAGTCGTACGACGACAAGAGACATAGACTGATTGAATTCAAGGTGGGAGATAGAGTTATGTTGAAAGTCTCACCTTGGAAGGGCATCATTCGGTTTAGGAAGCGAGGCAAGTTGAGCCCGAGATACATAGGGCCTTTCTGAATCATTGCTCGAGTAAGAGAGGTAACCTATAGGTTGGATTTGCCTAGTGAGTTAAGTGGAATTTATCCGACATTTCATGTATCTCACTTGAGAAAGTGCTTAGGTGACGAGGATATGGTGGTGCCCATGGAAGATATTGAAGTGGATGAACAGCTCAAATATGTGGAGCAACCGGTGGTGAACATCAATTGCAAGGAGAAGAGGCTAAGGAATAAGGTGGTTCCCTTGGTGCTACTACAGTGGAAGCATATGAAAGGATCAGAGTCCACTTGGGAAGTCGAGGAGGAGATGAGGTAGCATTACCCTCAACTATTCAGCGACTAACATGTTTCGAGGATGAAACCTAAATAAGGGGGTGGACTTATAATGGAAAGAATAAATTTGAAACGAGCCAATTAATAATAATAGTCTTAGTTGGGATTATTTAAAGGAAATACGCGGGAAATGGAGTAGGGACCGAGTAGACCTCACGAGTTATGTGTTCGGCAAGTTTAAGCTAGGTATATATAAACAGATCAGCTTGAGCCACTCTCATTTTCATCTCAACACCTAACTTCTAAAGAGAGTGTGTAGAGAGAGAAAGTGGAGAGAAGTGGTGATTCAAGGCTCGGTTGATCAAGAGATTGAAGATCGGTGTTCGTGGGCTTCCAAACAACAAGAAAAGACTAAGAATCCAGGTAAGAAACAATGTTTAATCATTTCTTTAAGGGTAAACCCAGATTTTAGGGTTTGGGGTTTTTGAAAGTGGCAAAGAATTGCCCAAAACTCATGTTTTTGTGTAAGAAACCATGTAAGAAGCTTAGATATAGCTTACTGGGTAATAACCCAAGGTTTCGGGTGTAAAAGATTGAAGTTTTGGGTTAAAAATGGGTTGGTTTGTAATTTTAGCCCGTTCTACGAAACTGGTTGTTCATCCAGCGAAATTATGTAGTTATCTAGCGAAACTATGAAGACTTTTTATAGTTTCGCAGACTTGGATATCCAACGAAAGTTGGGTGAAACTAGCAGCGAAGATGCTAGTGAAGGTGGCAGTGAAACTGCTGGCGAAACTAGCAGTGAAACTTCTAATATGGCAGCGAAATTAGCAACAAATATAGGCATAAATTAACATCTTAGAGTGTTAACTTATTTGCAAGCTACGTAGTGTGACCCCTGCTTTAAAGCTTGATTGAGAAGCTGCTCATTGAGTACAGGTGAGTTCTAGATCCCTTGTTTTAAAGGTTTTAAACTGTTTGGGGCTGGAAATGCATATTTATGTTTTTTAAGATTTTGGTGTATATGTTTATGTATGTGAATGAATGATGCATGATGTTTACGATGATGTGTGATGGTATATGTTATGTATGATGATGTGTGATGACGTTATGTATGAATGTATTATGTTTCCTTATGATCCTTATTACGTATTATGATGTGACTTTATGTGATGTGATTATGATAGTGAACGTAAAGTATTATCTTAATGAAGCAAAAGATTTAAGATAATGGAAGTGAAACATAATGAATGAACGAATGAAAGTCTTGTAAGCAAATGAAAGGAGGTTCACAACTCATTGAGAGTTGTTAGCTCAAATGTGTGTTTTATAGCATGCGATCTTGGCTAACTCATGAGGAATCACACACACAGTGGGAGTTAGTCTTGGTGTCCGCTTCATTCGTGCGATATGGTATTAACTGTGTGTTTTGTATCGTGCAATCTTGGCTAACTCATGAGGGTTCACACACAGGGGGAGTTAGTCTATGTGACTACTCAATATCTGTGATATGGGATCCTTGTGGCTTAACTCTAGATGATATGGCTTAGTGCTCAAGAGGAGGGTTAAGCACACGACAAAATCTAGATAGAAGTGAAAAGATAATAAATGTACGAAAACTGCGATTAGTACAAAACATGCGATATGTACAAAATGAACGATGATGGAAGATAATAATTATTATCTTGATGTACGTATGATGTGTGATCATGTGCGATAGTAAAGAAAATGTTTTAACGAAAGAAAGGTAATATAATGTTTTTGTAAAAGTAGAACCCACTCAGCAATGCTGACTTTTATGTATTTTTCAGTTGGCAGGTGATGGTTGTTAAGGGTAGTACGGGGCAGCTACTTGGCTTATTTTGGATGACATCCATTTTGTATAATAATGATTTTTTGCATTATAATGCAAACAAATAATGTTTTGTAATGATTATCAATGTTGTATTATTTTGCAAAAGTAATTATTTATGTATGAAATGGTTTATAAAGTATTCCGCTGTAATGTTTTTAGTAAATATAAATGTATGATTTATGTTTTAAGTATGATGATTGACCATCTATAAGCATCCGGGGAATGGGGCCTTATACCCAGGAGGCACGTGGTCGTGCCCCACCACAAACACGGGGCTATGCCCGAAAACATCTGAGCGTACGAGCCAACCAACTTTTACGTACATTGTACTAGCATGGAGTCATGCCTTTTAGGCACGGGGTCGTGCTTAAACACCCCAGAAAGCCTATAAATTGGACTTCATTTGCAACTCGAAGAGTAGCTTTTGGGAGGTGAAGTGCTAGTGTTCCCTCTTGGGAACCCAACCTTTTGAGGTCCTTAGAAGGTTTTGGAGATTCATTCAACACTTCAAAGAAGCTTGAGATTATCTAAACATCATCCATTATGGATCACTGGTTTGATTGTTCTAATTTACCGATGATTTCATGACTATCTTTTATCTTTGTTGTTATGTTCAAGTTCATTATGAGCTAAACTTCATGTGTTATCTTAATTTAATGAAACTTGTGTAATTTGTGATGACCTAATGGTGTGATATGTATTATGTTAATGTTTTGGTGGTCTTGGGAAAACATTTGATGGGTAGCATCTACATTTGAATGGGAGGTTATAACCTTATGGTTTGTGATTGTGATTACACGGTTGAAAAACGTATGATCAACTTTCATTAGCAAAACCGGTCTTCATAATAAATCCATGGCTAATAAAGTAAAAATGGTTATTACAAATCATATCATCTTAACTTTCTGATCATTTGCGGGTTCCCTTTTGTTAGTCTGAGAAATCTAAACTAATTGTTATGGTTTTCTAAAATTAATGGTATGTTAGAAAGGAACCTGATCAACTCTCTTTTTAACATTAAGTTATGTTTTAAGAAATCATATGTCAAATAGGTCAGAAAAGATTCACCTACATTACTAAGACTTTGATCTAAGTAGTAAAATCAGCCTGACGTGATCCTAGTCACTACGAAGCAGGATAAATGAGAAATCACGCCTGCTCATATTTATAAACATTAACATAATTATGTTAATAAATATATTTAAATCACCCCACCAACTCATCACAGTTACATAAGTGTAATCTAAATTAGGACAACAACCTTACTGCACTGAAAGAATCACCAAAAGTCTCAACCTATCTTTATCTATTTTATTTATTGTTATTATGTTTAATTTATAATATTCTAAAACATAAAGCTGATAGTCAATTATGAGGGTTGTTGAGTAGGCTTAATGTGTCCACAAATTGATACTCGGTTCTTACCAACACTATATTACTATATGACAGGTACACTTGCCTTTTGTGTGTATGGTTTAGTATTAGTAATAACCAATTAAAACTTAATATGTGCAAAGTATTTTATCAAAAAATATATATTGTCCTCACGCATCAATGAACGAATCTTAAAAGATTATTCCTTTGTTTTCATTTCAATGAACCTTAATTTAAAAGTACCAATTGTTGACATTCCAGAATTGGAAACTCGAAAGTGATTATTTTTGTTATTAATTAAGTTTGTTATAAAGTTTGTTGCTTTATGCTATTGTGTTTATTAATCCACTCCAAGTTTCAATTTTTAACTATAATGTTTGAGTCTTTTAGCTAATCATCGAATTCGTTAAAAACTTTCCACATATTCCCTATGGAGACAACCTTACTTTTCCTTACACAATAAAGGTTGCTAAGACCGATACATTAACTTGTTTTTGATCGAGTCTCGACAACAAGATCAAAATGGCGCTGTTGTCGGTGAATTAGTGTGCAAAGTGTTATTTTTTTAGTTTTGTTAATTTAATTTTATTTTTTTGTTGTGTCTTATGCGGTTCTGCGCTAGGTATTTTATGTCTTGCAGGATACCCTCAAGTACTTAAAACTCACGATGAATGGAGTTTATTATTCATGTACCGGTTGCGGAAGTCCAGTTCACACGCAAGATCATTGCCCTGAGTACTTGCAAAAGTGCAAAGATGCGAGAAGAAGACTATATTTATTGGATGTCTATTATGATGATGTACCATCATCTTATCTATATTGCGAGTCATCCTCTTCACATGATGATGGATATTATCAATCAAAGGTAAACTAAAACTTTGAGCAAGGTTGGGATTGCAACATCTATAAACCAGAGATGACATCAAGCTTAAGTTATTTGGAGAATTATTACCAATATCATTAAGAATACTCTCAGGTGACATATGAGGATCAGAATCATTGTCAATTTCCTAAACAAGAACATGTTATCTAGGATGTTAAGAAAGTTTAAAATGCATATCAATATGAGGAGGAGGAAACTATTGTTTGATTGGAGTTGGTATTGCCTGAGATCGATAAGTTATTATCACAACATCAACTTTCAGATCAACAACGATTTGACTACTTAACTATCAAGCATGACGTGTTATTGTTGATAATAGAATTAGAAGAGTTAAAATCGAGGATGAGGTAATGAAGACTAATACCACACAAATTCCTTTATTTGTTGAAGATCTAGGTGTAGAACAAGTGGTGGTTGATGCTTGTTATGATGAAATGGAAGAAGAAGTTATAGGTATTCATGAGCAAAAAGTTGAATGTTTAAATCTAATGGATGAAATAACACCTCCTAAGAAACAAAATACAAAGATATTGCCATAATGTTATGATAGTCTTCAATATTTATAATGCAAGTTTACAAAGCAGGGGATAATGGCTAGTGTTCGAAGAAGTGGAAGGTGAGTTTTGAGGACATCGGTAAACTTATTCAGAGGAGAGTCCACAATGATTCTATAGACATGTTGTAAGGTTTCATATAAAGTCGATACAACCCAAAACATCCAAAGTCTCTCCTACATGCATGCACAAGTGTGTTGAAGTAGAATGCTTCGGAAGTTTCACACTCTTCCTTACAAAACATTATGTGTGAAATCTTCCGAAGCCAAGACCAATATCTTCCGAAGCCAAACATGAAGTCTTCCGAAGCTTCAAAGACAAAGTCTTTCGAAGCCAACTCTTGAAGACAAATTTGTTATGATGACTTTTAAACACATGCTATTATCCGATGTACCTTTATCATAAAGATGGATCACCTTTCCGCTGCAACTCTGATTAGACACCAACTTTACATAAGTTGGTGAAAGGTTCATGCTTTTGGTAACTGTACATTGAGGTCTTCAGTCTGTGCTTTCTACTTTATGTACTTTTATCCTTTTTGTAATATATTAGGATGTGAGCTATGGCATGTCATAGTCACTAGTCAAAAGGCAATCTGCCTTTTGACTCTACATTGATTTTGTTGTTTTCTAGATCATGTATCCAGCTGGCCTTCAAAGTATGACCGGTTGTAGTTGTAGTATAAGTATCTATGGTCCTTGTATCTTATCATCATTGCTTTGTAAACACTTGTAAGGAACTAGAGAGAAATATACATCATCCTTGAAACCAATTACTTGTGTTCTAATTCTGTCTCTTTATTACTTGTGTTTCTTAATTAAATTTCATACAAACTGGTTTTTGTAGTTCCCAATTTGATTTGTTAAGTGTTCTAAAGAACTCTCCTCACTTGTGTTGTTGTGTTGTAAAAGTGCATTTCACCCTTCCTACGGTCCTGCATTTGGTATCAGAGCATTCCAGGCTCAGGATATAAGATCTCACTATCTTAAGATCACTCACACACACAAAATACTTAACATCTCAAATGGTCGCTATCTCTAAAGCTGATATGGAAACTAAAACCATGACAAAGTCTCCATTGATCACTCCTGAAGACTTTGATACTTGGTGTCAAAGAATGGAAGGCTTTATCAAGTCTCAAGACTCCAAGATGTGAGACTCTGTTGTTGAAGGACCTTACATACCAAGCACCTCATCTGCTACGGGTGGTGGTATGATTCCTAAGGCTGTGGCTGATTTCTCCGATGAAGACAGGAAGAGAATAGAGATTGATCAAAAATCCATGACAGCTCTTCAAACTGTTCTTCCAAACTCAATCTACAGAGGCTTCAATAAATGCATGACTGCAAAGCAACTATGGGAAACACTGAAGCTTATGTACGAGGGCTAAACTGAAGCCAAGGAGAACAAGAAAAAACTCCTTAAGTAGCAGTTTGAAAACTTCACCTTCAAAGTAGGTGAGACCATGACTCAATAATACTTCTGGTATGTTGAGATTGTGGATACTCTAATTCATGTTGGAGTAACTCTTGAAAAAAGGGACATTGTAAGGATATTTATGTCATCTTTTTCTAGACAATGGACACATTACTGTGTTGTTATCAAGAGGACTGAGAACCTTAAGACTCTTACTCTGATAGAGTTGTATTGTATTCTCAGTGGATACTAGATGGAGATGAACATGCAAAATTCATCTGGTAACTCTAGCAATCAAATGGGTTCAGCCTTTCATGTGACTGAAAAGGATAGCATAGAACCTTAACATCATCTTATATGATACCATGGCAACTCACAAAAGGGTCCATTCATCACCTTCGCAGAGACTCCAAGAGAAAACTACACACAAGGAAGTCCCTTCCAAGAGACAACTTCTTCTTATGCTTTTGTCTCTGCTGATGAATCCTCAGGCAACTTTCTCTTCACTCTTGAAAACCTGGACTGTATCCATCCAGTTGATATGGAGTATATGGAGATAGTTCATCAGATGGCTCTTCTCACTCATAGAGCCAAGAAGTTCTATAAGAGGACAGGAAGGAAGTTTCCTAGCAATGCAGCCAGTGGAAAGTTTGAGTTGGATAAAAGCAAGGTAAAGTGTTACAACTGCAAACAGATGGGTCACTTTGCTAGAGAGTGCAAGGCACCAAGCGCAAACGATGGCCAAACTCAATCCAGACAAAACTACACAAAGAGATGAGATCTGATCTTCGGTACCTAGAATAAGAAGCCTAAGCAGCAAGTTGCATTTTCTGTTAAAGAAAGAGGCTTGACTAGAGCTTTTAGGTGGAAGATGCATCTCCAAATCAAGCACTCATGTCTGACCACGATGAAGCCAAGGTATTGGAACATCTTTGCACTCCTGAATGTATTGCTAAAGTTAATAGATACAGGTCCTACAACTTAGAGATGAGATCTGATCTTCGGTCCTTTAACATCTTAAAATCTGATTTCAGAAAGGCTGAAAATGATTATAAGTTAAAGATAGAGGACTTAGAGAAAACTATTTCAGTTCTTAAACATTAACACACAAATTACAGGACTCAGATCAAGGATCTCATAACTAAGTTGACTGAATGCCAGGCTGAGCTCTTGACCAGCAAAGCCAGGGCAGAAAAATATGCTCTGGAAGAAGAGACCTTCAAGAACATGATATCCTCAACCTTACATGCAAAAGTGTGTTATCAGAACAAGCAGGGACTGGGATCTTGTGAGTTAGCTCCTCCACAGACAATCTTGTTTGTAAGATCTCCTAGATATGGAACTTGTGAAGATGACCTTCTTCTCATAGACCCCTTGACTGAAAAGGATGATCTAAGGCCCCGTTCCTGGGACACTTACAGTTGGTCAATCATTGCACATAAAACATATAATTATAGTGACTTCAAAAAGTGTTGCAGCGGAAACATTAAAACAAACATTTCATTTCATAATAATAAACTCTTTTGCAAAATAATACAACATTCATTACAAAATATCATTTGTTCGCATTATAATGCAAAAACATTGTACAAATAATGTCATCCAAAAGAGTCGAGCAGCTGCCCCGTGCCATCCTCAGCAACCATTACCTGTCAACTGGAAACACATAAAAGTCAGTGTTGCTGAGTGAGTTCTAGTTTTATAATAAATCATACTTTGTCTTTCATTTAAAACCGTTCTTTACAATCGTACGTGATCATGCACTATACATACACATAGATAATATCATTATTATCTTCTTTATTTGTTCGTTCATTCCGTACATTCGTCAATAAATCTTTACTTTCATTCAAACCAATGCCATGTGCTTCACCCCACCATCATGCATAAAGCGGGTACTGGGCTTGAGGTCTTTTATAGACCCCGAACATTATGCACGAAGCTGACTCCAGTACCTAGGGTATGTGGCAAGGATCCCATACATATGGTCGATCACAAGGATTGGACCCTAGTGTACATCCTTCTGGGGTAATTAACCCGCACACCATTGAGCTGACACCCTTCATTGGGTGCGAACCTCCATACATTTGCTTAATTGCATGGATTAAGCCCCAATGTGCATCCTTCTGGGGTAGCTAACCCACACACGATTGAGCTGACACCCTTCATTGGGTGTGAACCTCCTTACGTTTGCTTGCAAGCCTTTCTTACTTTCATTCATTCATTAATGCATGCATTCGTTCATTACGTTCCTCTTTTCATTATCTTCCACTTTACGTTACATAATACTTTTCATTTCATTCATTAACATTCAACGTAAAGCCACGGGAAAATAATCATACATACAAGGAACATGGACATGAACATACAACATCACCATATGAGGAATCATCATACATACGTAACATACATCATACATACCATCATGCATAAGCACCAAACATACATCATCAAACCCTCATAACATCCATGACCTCAAAATCAACTTACATGAACCCTCGAAAACCTCTGAAGTCAAAACCTGCATCTGCACTTTTCCCCAAAAATCAGAAAACAAACTAAGTTCTTTAGGCGCATGAGCCCTATTTAGGCGTACAGGCACTATTCAGTGGCATGGCCTTCCAGCGCATGAGAACACTTAGGCGTATGGACACTATGGGGCGAATGAGAACTTAGGCGTATGCACACTATGGGGCGAATGAACTCCCAGTCGTATAACTTTCAGGCGCATGGACTCAGTCGCACACTATTCAGGCGCATGGGCTCAGTCGCACACTGTTCAGGCGCATGGCCTTCATTCGCACACTATTCAAGTGCATGGCCTTCAGTCGCACACTGATTAGGTGCATGGCCTTCAATCGAATGCCTTTCGGCCGTACGGCCTCCAGTCGTATGCCACTTGGTCTCATGGCTTCCAGTCTCATGAGCCCTAGCTAGGTGCAGAATGCAGTCTCCTCGAACCTAAACTGCATATTTTGGCCTCCGGCCCCTTTCTAACCTATTCTAGGTTAAAAACAACCATCCTAAGCCCTAGAAACACAACCACAACATCATTCAAGTATCACAAGCCCAAACACGAGCCCACCCAGTCGCATACCCACACAAACATACACATAAAAGGGTTCCACACCCCCAACACACCGAAAACGATTTGCTATTTGTTCCAGCCCCAAAATCAGTCAAAAATGTGTAAAAGAGGGGTCCTAGACTCACCTTGACAACCTCTTCGGGTATAGCTTCCCACTAAGCCGCTTGACTTCAACTTTTGCACTTGATTCTTCAAGAAACCCTGTCTTTTTGCTCTTTCTCCCTTTTCTCCCTCTCTAGGCTGAATGGAGGTAAGAATAGGAGAGGGGAATGGGCTGCCATTCCCTTTTACCCACTCTTCCAAACCTTTCTACTTTTTGGTAAGATTGGTCCCTCAACTTGGACTTTATTTCTTTTCTTTCTTTTTCTTCTTTCTTTGGCTTTAAAGAAAAATAACCAGGTGTTACAAGTCCACCCCTCTTATATTGGTTTCGTCCCTGAAACCTGTTATTCCTGGAACAAACGTGGGTAATGTTGTCTCATCTCTTCTTTAGTCTCCCACATAGACTCAGATCCCTTTCTGTGCTTCCACTATACGCGCACAAGTGGGACAAATTTATTCCTCAATCTCTTCTCTTTACAATCAATGATCGCAACTTGTTGCTCCACATAGTTGAGCCGCTCTTCTACCTTGATATCTTCCAGTGGTGCAACCATGTCCTCGTCTGCCAAACATTTCCTCAGATGAGATACATGAAATGTCAGATGAATTTCACTTAACTCTTCTCGTAACTCCAGTCTATAGGTCACCTCTCCTACTCGAGCAATGATTCGGAAAGGCCCTATGTACCTTAGGCTCAACTTGCCTCACTTTCTAAACCGAATGATACCCTTTCAAGGTGAGACTTTCAACATAACTCTATCACCCACCTGGAACTCAATCGGCCTACGTCATTTATCAGCATACGAATTCTGTTTGTCTTTGGCTACTTTCATGAAGGCCTTGATCCTTTCCAGCTTCTCAGTTGTAGCCTCGACCACCTCGACGCTCTCTAACTCTTTATTGCCGATATCACCCCAACACACGGGTGTTCTGCATCTCCTACCGTATAGCATCTCATAAGGAAGCATACCAATATTGGCATGATAATTGTTGTTATATGAGAACTCGGCTAACGGCAAGTGATCATTCCAACTTCCTCCAAAATCAATGATGCATGCCTGAAGCATATCTTCCAGCGTCTGAATGGTCCTTTCTGACTGACCATCTGTCTGAGGATGATAAGTCATGCTAATATGAAACCTCGTCCCCATAGCATCATGAATTTTCTTCTAAAACTTAGATGTAAACTAGGTGTCACAAACAAACACAATAGACACTAGCACACCATGACAAGTTATAATCTCTTTAATGAACAGATCCACCAATCTCTTCGATGAATATGTCTTGCGGATCGGTAGAAAGTGAGTACTCTTCGTTAAACGGTCAACTATTACCCATATAGCATCATACCCTTTTATAGTATGCGGTAGCTTCGTAATAAAATCCATGGTGACGTGCTCCATCCACTCTGGTATATCCAATAGTTGGATCTTCCCATACGGCTTTTGGTGCTCGGCCTTCACTTGTAAACAAGTAAGGCATTTACTCACATGCTCCACCACATCACGCTTCATACCCAGCCACCAATAATCTTTCTTCATGTCTTGGTACATCTTTGTAGCACCGGGATGAATAGAGTATCAATTTTTATGAGCTTCATCCACAATCTTCATGCGTAGATTCCCAAAACGAGGAATCCACTTCCGTCCGAATTAGGTTCTAACACTGATTGTGTTCTCACCTAATTTTGCAACCAGACCTCTCATTCTTTCAGAGTTAAGATGATCTTCTTTCAATGCCTCATCTTGAAACTCTTTGACTTGCTTCATCACATCAGAGGTCATGATCAACCGGTAAGCTTTCACCTGAATCAGCTCGGGTCTCTCTTTTCGGCTAAGGGCATCCCCACCATGTTGGCTTTGCCCGGATGGTAATAGATCTCGCAATCATAATCCTTTATGAGTCCCAACCATCGTTTCTGCCTCATGTTCAAATCTTTTTGCTCGAAGAAGTACTTCAAGCTCTTGTGGTCGGTGAATATGGTGCACTTCATCCCGTATAGGTAGTGCCTCCAAATCTAAAACGCGAAGACCACAAATGCTAGCTCCAAATCATGAGTAGGGTAATTAACCTTGTACCTTCAACTGTTGGGATGCATGTGACATCCGTCACCTCAAGGTCCGTCAATTAACGTGGTTTCTGCTAACTTTTCCTTAAACGTTCATTCCTCATCCTTGTAAACTATTCGTGTGGATATCATACTTGCTTTATCATCTTTATGTTTGTGCTATCGTCAAAATGTATGCTATGCTTAAAACTTTTACAAATTTCATCATCGTTATTACTAAATATATCGTTTTTATATAATACTATTGTCATTAACAAAACCATTTTTAAGTTAGCAATTATCATTAATTACATTTTTATCATCAATATTACTAACCTATTAAAGTCATTTTCAACCGAAACAAATTTGGGAATTCAGGGATTTAAGTGTAGGGACTAAATGTGCCATTTTCCAAACTTGGGTTGGGTATATAAACCCCATTTCCCAGCCCTAGCCCCCATTCTTCATCATCTTCTTCTTCATCCTCTTCTTCACTTTTTCATCTCCTCCTTGCACCAAAACCGCCTCGTTTCCTCACGTTTTCATCGTCTAAACTTCAACTACAACCGAGTCTACTCCATTCTTGCAGGTAGACGACCTTGGTTGTCCCTTTTCTTGCTCATTTTCTGCTATCCATTTAGGGTTTTGGGTGTTCGGGTTCAACCCGAACACATGAGGTCGTGTGGGTGCGTGTGATGTATTTCTGCGGGTTCTTCTTGTTTGAGTGTGTTTGTAGTGTGTTTCTGGAAGTCCTTGTGGTGTAAAACTCGTGCACGGAGCAGCCGAAGGCTGCTTTGCACTTCTGCAGTCGCAAATCTGCCATTCTGGCGACTTGGTCTGTCATGCGACCGAGCCGTGCGACTGGGTGAGTCGTGCGAGTGTGTCATTCAGGTGACTGAGTTGTGCGACTGGGTATGTCGTGCAACTGAGTCGTGCGATCGAATGAATGCGTGCGATTGAGTCAATGCGTATGAGTGTATGCATGCGAATGAGTCTGCAACCGAATGAATGTGTGCGATTGTGCGTGTATCGCACGACTGAAGGCCAATCGTACAAATGGAGGTTCAGTCGTACGAATGAAGCTGATTCGTACGAATGAAGCTTGATTTGTGCCTATGGATGTTGAGTCGTGTGATTGGGTGTTGTGTGGTACGACTGGATGCTGAGTCGCACGAATGAATGCTCAATCGTACGAATGAAGCTGATTCGTATGAATGAGGGTTGATTCGTGCGGATGGAGTGTTGAGTCGTGCGTCTGGTCCTATTGTGCGACTGAAGTTACTAGGTGTGAATTCCTTCTTTTATGTCGTGTGATGTTAAGTTGAAAACGACACGGTTGCCATTGCTAAGTTACAAAGATTAAAGTCAACGCTATCAAATTTACTAATGCTATTCCAACTCAAATCAACCTAACATTTTACAATTATCAACAACCGATTCGTGACTACTAATATTTAACAAATACTTCTCTTATAAAAATGACACTTTTACACAAATATTACCGGCAATGGCAACGGTTTCTAGTACTTGGATCTACATAAGATCTAATACGTGTGTCCGCTTGTGTGTGTTACACGCGACCGAACCGATACAACCCAAACCGACCGAACGTTACTATCTACTTTATACATATCATTAATGCTTAACAATAACTGTTAATAGGTGTTTGACTGTTCATTACATACAACATTTGGGAAACTTGATCATTCATACTTACCATTTAACAAGTGACTTCGTGGCCCCTTTTTATGCTTATAAAACTTTTCAATCATTTACAAACTTGGGGAAAAAGTATGCTCACCCATTTTTATTATGCTGTACAACTTATATACAATTTACATACTTGGAATCAACGTGTTACTGTCTTGTGAGTACTTATCTGATACATGCTTGAGTTTGTTGTGTGGTACTTTCTTTACAATCATTTAATTACGGTGTTGGAACCGACGGATAGGTATTGGTAGTACTTCTGGGTTGACACCCCCACCCTTGTTTGTTGGTATACTAGTTAGTACCAATAGTAGACAGGAACGGGCCTTGGGTGAATATATTCCGACAAGATTCTGTGTGTACGTCGTTAGGCTTGGTTGTAAAGCTCATGTCATGTGATTTTGCTTACTTATAACTGTATTCACGGTATTCCACAACAATTACTATATAGCATCAATTAATTATTTACTATTTAAACCTGCGAGCTCACCAATAATTTTGTTGACCATTTTGAGCTTATCTTTATAGGTGACAATGTTAATTGAATTTCTAGGTGTGCTGCCTTAGTGGAGACCCTAGGATGCATTTTTGAGACTAAACATACTTGACAAACATTCTTTTTGGGACATTGTTGTAGTCTGCTTTAAACAATATTTTTCTTTTGATACTTGTTCCCGGGTTGTGGGAAATACATTATAATGTTATCTTTTTTGTTTATGTGAATCATATATCATGTTATGCTTATGGCTATGTTGTTGTGAATATTGACTAAACACGACACAAGTCTCCTTTTTGTCGGGTGTCGTCATGACACGCTTGTCATCATTTATTATATTGCATCTCTATTGTTTATCATGTGTTATGACGATCTCATCTCGTTACATCCCCGTGTTTCCGCTTTTAGTGGGGGTGTGACAGACTGGTATCAGAGCCATTGGTTATAGAGAATTAGGCAATACACTTGACCTAGACTATAACCTAGGAACCTTCATGTAGATTTGCATGCCAGGGTTGTGTGCATTTTATATCTCATAAGTGTTCCTCATTACTTGTTCATTTATCTATCTGCCTTGTAATCTTTTCACCTTGTGTGGGAGCCCATATGCTCACTCCTTATGGGATGCTTCTACCGGATCTTCCGTTCCCTCTGCGCGCCGAGTTGTTTTATCAAACCCGGGTATAAAACCCGAAGAGATCTTCATAGATCATGCTATTGCGCTTGACCACGGATATTGAGATTCACCCTGAGGAGGTTATGTCTGAAACCTCGAAAGAGGAGGATATAGACAACCTTCGCTAGACCAAACGTGATTATATGCATGGATTTGCAATTATTATGATGGACTACTGTTGGAACATTACCAATTCATGGTGTGAGAACTAGACGACTTGTATGTGATGTGTGGTAACAACAAGTGTGATATTAACTTGGAATGCTGGACTTTGATGAGCGATATGAACAATATACTTTGTAATGGTTAAAGCTTATGTGTTTATTACTTTTATGATTAGAATATGTTGCCTCGAAGAGTTACCCGCAGCAACAGTGGCGGAAGTGAAGCCCCGAGGGGCAGAGGCAGAGGCAGAGGTAGAGCACCAAGAACAGGTGATGGCCCTGCCAGTAATAATCAGGGAATAGGAAACTCTGACATGGTAGCTCTGATCACTCAACAGTGGCCGCATTGATCCCGACTATTATGGCCCAAGTGAGCAATGCAATTCAGTAATACCACCCCCACGGGGATGGTGGCAACAATAATGAGAATAATGGAGAAAGAGGTCGAGGTGGAATTGAAACTGAAGTGGGTAATGGGAACCCGACTGGGAACGAGAGTAATCCGGAGACCGGGAATGGTGAAACAGCCGGTAATGAGACTGGGGTTGTTAATACTCGAAGGGGGTGTTCGTACAAGGAGTTTGTTGCCTGCAAACCGAAAGAATTTTATGGAAAAGGTGGAGCCATAGCCCTGACCAGATGGCTTGAGAAAATGGAGGCAGTGATCAATATCAGCGAGTGCCTCGACATCAAGAAGATTAAGTATGCCACGTGTTCACTACAGGGCAAAGCACTAACTTGGTGGAACACCCAGGTTCAGGCTAGGGGAAGACAATCAGCGATGCAGATGTCGTGGGATGAGTTTAAGGCCCTAATCACTGAGGAATATTGACCCCTCAACGAGATGCAGAAACTGGAGCATGAATTCTGGAATCATGCTATGATGGGGGCTGGGCACGCAGCTTACACTGACAGTTTTCATGAGTTGGGAAGATTGGTTCCAAATCTGGTCACTCCAGAATCAAAGAGGTTCAAGAGGTATATTTGGGGACTTGCGCCTCAAATCTGAGCAATGGTAATAGTAGCTGCTCCTCCTACGATTCAGAGCATAATTCTGAAGGCTGGCGCTCTAATTGACGAGATGGTGAGAATAGGGGTATTGGGACGAGGAGCAAAGAAGAGAAAGGATGTTGGGGAAACGAGTCGGTCGAGTGCCGGGAAATTTGACAAAAGGGCCAAGACAACCAGAAATTTTGTGGCCGTGACACAGGGCAAGAGAGAGTATGTTGGGCCGCACCCAAAATGTGATAGGTGCAACTTCTATCATCCCCCAGCAATGTCGTGCCGGGTGTGCGTGAACTGTAGACACCCAGGACACCTAGCAAAAGATTGCAGAGTGGCGACGAATCTGGTGGCACCGGTCAATGCAGTTAACCCCGCCGGGAACGCCAGAGTATGTTATGAGTGTGGAGGCTCTGACCGCTACAGAAACATGTGCCCTAAACTGAATCGGGCATCGGGTCAGTAAGGGAACAATCAACAACCAGTGATGGCCATAGTTGGAAATCAAGGCCCGGCAAATCAAGGAAATACAGCTCGGGGACGTGCATTTGTCATTGGAGCCAACGATGCCCGTCAGGACCTGAATGTTGTCATGGGTATGCACTTACTCAATAATCACTTTGCATTTATACTATTTGACACTAGAGTAGACAATAGCTTTATATCTTTTGAGTTTGTGCAATTGCTTGATTTAAGTCCTAGTAGGCTAGAAACTAGCTAGTCCGTAGAAATGGCCAATAGTAGGGTTGTTCAGGCTGATGAGATTATTAGGAAGTGCTTGATGATATTGGAGAACCATGCCTTCTATATAGACTTGATACCCTTTGAGTTAGGAAGTTTCGACGTGATTGTGGGAATGGATTGGTTATCGAAACACGGAGCTGAGATTGTCTATCAGGACAAAGTAGTATGAATTCCCATGCCAGACGGGGAGCTACTCAGGATTCAAGGAGAACGACCGGGAAGGAATCTAAAGCTTATCTCTTGCATGAAAACACGCCGAAGTTTACGGATGCAGTGCTACGCTATTCTGGCTCATGTGGTAGAAAAGAAGGAAGAGGAGAGGAAATTAGTAGATATTCCAGTGGTATGGGACTACCCAGATGTATTCCCTGATGACTTGTCTCGTTTGCCTCCTCCATGACAGGTGGAATTTCGTATAGAGTTAGTTCCTGGAGCTACACTGGTAGCAAAGACACCATACCGGTTAGCGCCATCTGAAATGCAAGAGTTATCTAGTCAGTTACAGGAACTACTGGAGAAGGGTTTTATTCGGCCGAGTCACTCACCATGGGGAGCACCGGTATTATTTGTCAAAAAGA
>BJCM01206769.1:0-18749 GCA_018326385.1 Flaveria bidentis | reverse complement strand
ACCTAAACATGCTAAACATCAACACTAACCCATAAACCAACTCTAAAACATACATACATACATACATCATTTTTGAACATAAGGCTGTAGACTCACGGTTACTTGAAAACATTCTCTTGGTATGCATAATAGCCCCAAACAAGTTGAAAATTAGTAAAAGAGGGGTTCTAGAAACTCACCTTGAACAGCCTTTAAGCAACACCCTTCAAGTTCGAGGCCCACCTTCGATTCAACTCTTGAATCCCGAAACAAACACTAAACACCAAGAACTTCGGTGAAGAACTCGAAACCCAGGTGAAACCGAGCTCATATAAGAGAAAACTTACCTTTGCAGCTGCTTCTTCCTCTTTCTCTCTCTAGAACCGAGAGTTTTCTTCTTCTTCTTCTTCTTCTTCCTCCGAAAGTAAAAGTAACTTGTTGCTTTTAATATGGGCGGCCATACCCATTTCTAATATAAAATATTAGACTTTTGTACTTTGTACACTTTATCCCCCTCCACTTGTGCACATTATCTATTCTTTCTATTTACTTTTCTTTTCTTTTCGTTTAAATAAAAATTCGGGATGTTACAGTATAAGAGAACATGATGTTGTGTGCATCCTAAATATTGATTTATAAGTAAAGATAGTTTGGTAGTAAAAACACCGGAGACCAAAAGAACCTAAATAAAAAGTAAGAAACATCTACAACTAACTGGAAAATTGATAAACTAAATAAAAATCACATAGATCTAAAACAAATGACACATGTGGAAAGTAAACAATATCTACACATAGAAATAGAAGTCCTCCTAACTAAAAATGACAACTCAAGTTCCGATCTTCCTAGAAATCTCTAAACTTTATTCGATGCCTTCAAGCGTACTCCTATCACTGATCATGTCATTAGTAAAGTACAAGTCTCTCAAATCCTGTATGATCTGTTGTTCTTATGTTAGTTGTCACACCTCAACCGATGATGGAAACATCAGGGCGCGGGAAGTGATAGATTGTTTAAAGACATCATAGAACTAAAGTGACAATAAATTAAGATTAAATTTATTTCCATTAATCAATATAACGTTACAATGCTTCAAATAAACATACAAAATTTTTGAGAAATACAAGTCTAAAACAAGCATAACAAAATGATAGATTTGGTGTGTTTTTAAATCCACCTAATTGAATTTCTTGATATAGCTTCAAGCATTTCCTGCAATATGTATAAAATATTGGTCAACATGTGAATATGTTGGTGAGCATACAAGTTTGAATACATAGTATAATAGTGAATAAATCTCAATACATGAAATAACTATAGTGATGATATGATCCATATCCGTCTTCTCTTTACATGCCAGAACATGAAATAACTATTACATAGCTTAATATTCAATGCAGACTAAAATGATGTAGTTTTAAGACTAAAACAAGTAAGATAATTGTTGATGTAAACCAAGTATACATAACTATTATTTTAACACGAGGTTGTAAAAAGCAAATTAAATCCAGATTCAATTCAAACCGATTATATAAAAAATTTATTGATGATAATTGTTCGTTGCAAAAGACCGAACTACATACCTCTCACACTACACGTTGTGGTTAAGTAGTGCGACCACAATGCGAACATTGCGCCCCTCCTATGTGGTTCACACTAGTGGTTACAAGCATGTTTGTAGCTACGCAACTCTCAACCTCGAACTCTCACTCTCTCTCACTCTCTCATATGTATTTAAATAATGAAAAGAATTAGTATGGTGAAATGTGATTGATGTGAAAACCATTTCAGATGAGTGATAGAATCTAAAGAATGATGTGACGTTAATATATCTATATGAAATGAAATGTGGAATGTGAAATTTAAGTCTACCGGTCTAAAAGGAGTATCAAGTGTGATGCTAATTTGTCACATTTTTTATGTAATTAAAATGCTTTCAATCTCAAAACAATACATTGATATGTGAAATACAAAGAGATATATACAACATAACCTCCTCTACTTTATCCTATAAATTTGGATATAATTGAAACGAATAATTGACAGATATTAACCTTACAAATATACAAATTCCTTAATTTACGTGCTATTAGTCATCATGTGCATAATACACATTGTTAAAATAATGAAATTATATCATGTGATTTCGGAAGGACCAAAATATCGGAAGCTGCTATATAACACCAAAACAATAACAACAAATACTAAATGTGCATTTTAGTGAATAATAGAAGGATAAACTTTGTATTTTAGGGTTGATCGATTGTTACGTGTTCAAGTGATTATTAAGACTTCAAGGAGTCATGATCAAAAGTGAATTCATATGATTACTAGTACAAATAAATAACATCTTAGGTGATTAATCTGGTCTCAAGTTTTAACGTAGATCTAACAAGTCCAATGATTCATCAGCTTTACCCTTGTATTCGATTAACCTGATCTAAAAACTAGTCGGTCAACAAATAATGAGTTTATTTTAGTTAATTTTTTTTATCTATTTTCTAGTTTGTTTAAAAACAACCGATTTATGTGTGATGGTCGGTTACAACTTAAGTGAACATCCTGAAATCAACAATTTTCAATTTAACTAAACAAACTGGTCACTCTGATTTTCAAAATAATCTCAAGAAGTGCATATATTGAAATAATTCCCGTAAAACCTAATGAAACTTTTAAAAGCTTTTTTAGTCTTCAAAACGATTAGTTAACAACCAATAAAATACAAAATCTAGTTTTGGGAAATAAAAATGGAACATGGTAAAACAAGACTCACGTGTTAACGTATAAGAGTATTCACAATGTGTTTATTATCTTTATCCATATAATTACACTAAAAATTACTATATTTTTCTTTTTTTCAATTAAATAATATTTTTTATACTCTTATCATTACTTTTTTCTCTCTCCTTCACTCACAACCACTTTAAAAAATATTAAAAAATTTATAAGGATTGAACATTAATTCTTTAAATATATCAACCTACAATAATATTTTTTTTATTTTATTCACTCACAACCACTTAAAATCATTCTATATAATATATCAAACACATTTACATATTTTTTAAAAATTCACCGTAAATTCTCTTATTTGAGTTTTGTTTGAGACTACTACACGATACATGTGGGGCATGTCCTCAAATTCCTTATGGATAAAATATTACAAGCAACTTTTTAGCTTTTAAACTCATCATAACATATATATATTTTTATTTGTACTTTTCAAGGATGCAAATTTTCATATGTATTGATGTTTGATAAATATCTTGAAATACAATTTGCCAGTTGCGGTTAATTTGAACTATTCCGATCTCACGTTTGATTATAAAGTTAATAGACCGAGGATAACTAAATAAACATGGTTTTAGTGAATCCAACAAGATTGATTAAGCTGATGAAAATATTGACGTTTGTCCCCTCTCTTGAGCTCTTTACGTTTTTACTGGCTAACTGGTTTTTTAGACACGACTTGCTAGTTGAACTAATGAGGTATATATCAAATTACCAAGTTGTCATTCCTTTGTTTAAAACAGTATGTTTGATATAAAGTTCGAAGTTAATGTTATGGCAAAAGTATTATTCCACTAAATGTTTTTTTTAACTTTTTAGGGAAATATAAAAAACATAAACTTTTAGACATGCATCCTATATCTTGTTTACATTAACAAATGCATTAAACTACTCGGTTACGCCCGGTAACGGTGACAAACCAAATTTTAACAATATTTAAATGGAAACATAGATATAATGATAAAAGTACTATGAATAAAAAGAGAGACTTGAAACTAAAATTAACAACGTTATAGTGAAAACTAATAAAAACTTTAAACTAACAAAAGAAACAAACACAAAAAAAAAAAAACAAAGAAAAAAAATGTAGTCGGCCAGGGGTGTAAGAGAGAGGATTCGAACCTGAGTTTTGACGAGTGTGCACCTTACACCATGCCAAAACAATTGTTTGTTATTTACTTAGTTTGTGAACACATTTAGGTTGCGTTTGTTTGGAAGAAATGAAATGAAATGGAATGTAATTGAGAAACTAGTATTATATTTAAATAAATTATGTTTGAAATGATAATGAAATATAAAATCCAAGGAAATATTTCACCTCAAATTCCATTGTTTGTTGGATTTCAAATTCCCTCTCCGAAGGATTTTGAAATCTCACAATCAAAGGAATTTGAGGTGAGACATTTTCTTGGTTTTACATTTCATTACCTACTCAAACATACCTTTACTTGAAAATTATATTATTTTCTTAATTTCATTTCATTTTCATTCCTTTCAACTAAATGCCCCTTGTACAAATAAAAAAAAGAAAAAAAGAGAAGAGGCACCCACATAAATGTGAAGTAATAGTACATGAGAAGTGCTCATGCAAAGCTGTTAAATGTTATATAACCGGTAGTAAGTAACCCACATTACGGTAGGGGTGCAAAACCGTACAAAATAGAATTATTGTCACTTCACTTTCAACAACCACCAACATAAAAAACTCGTATTACAATAGAAATATAAACAAAAAAAAAATAAATAAAAGCAAATGAAAAGTAAACGTAAAACGTTGAATTATACACGTGAAACGTAAAAAAATTTATTTAAGTTGATCTAGGACCCACACGTTGCGACGGTGATGTTAAACGGGAATAACAAACGTAACAACGTTGAACCACATGTACACGTTACGATATGCTAGCTCTAAAATTTAGACCATAAATTAAATATCATTGTAAAAAACAAAAAAAACATATGAGACTAAAGTTCAAAGTGAAAAAATTATAGAGGTTGAATTGTGAAAGATGTAAAAAAATTGAGTTTAAAACAAAAAAGAAAAGAAAAGATATGTACAACCTTTTATACGTATATCAATGCTATTATAAATTGATAATTACTAATACTTATATAGTACATGAGAACTGTTTATGTAAAATTACTAAATATTATAGATATGTATAAACTAGAAATTAAGTGTGGACCATGTTCATATATATTTAAAATTTGAATATATCATTACAACGTTCTCATACATGTTTAAAAGCGACCCATGACGAAACACAAGTCTAACCCGTTAGCAAGGTGCTAGTAAGTTCATTGAAAGACTAGAATAATTATTTATATTAATCTATATGAATCAACAACTTTTATGAAGAGTGTCACATACCGGAAATTTTGTGTTTGACGACCGGACACCTAGACACGTATGATGTTAAGGTTGAACCAAAACTTCTATTTTTTTTTTCTCTTTCTTGATTTTCAATTGTCTATAAATTACAAGGGCTAAACCCAAAGGGCTCTCTAGTGTAGTCCTTGATATTTTTTCATCTTTTTTTATAATATTAATTTTGAAATTATTTTTTCTCAGAATTAGTTCACTTTTCGTCTTGTAATCATCCTTTGTTGCATGGCCACCATAATCTTTAAAAGTGCATATATAATGGTAATTCAAGCATCCTATGCCCTATTTTCTTATATTTCAAAGAATACTATATACATATAATCCAAAGTTCTGCACCTAATTCATTTTGAATAGAAATCAACTATGTGTATCTGTTTTTTAGATGAAGTTTCATTCCAATATATAAGATAGTTATGAGTTATCTAATCATATAGTAATCTTTTTTTCTTTACCGTACTACGTATAAATGATTATGTTTTTCTGTATAACGACGATTCTCTTACTTAAATTTGTATGAAAGCTTCATGCTCATAACATTGACCATTGACGCATTGTCTCTCTATAAGCAAATTAAATCAAATAAATGGACACTTTAAAAAAAATGTTCTTTCACCATACACGCTGCTCGCAACTTGTACCGTACAAATCATCTTTGCTACTTGTTTGCTAGTGACTTTGAACTATTTTCTTGGTGACATTCAAATAAACCATTCATAGTTGCCTAAAGAATCAAACAAAAACTCACTACAAACCATAAACAGTTGAAAGGAACAAGGGTTAGGTGCCCATATTGCGGAGGGTCCCAACTTTACTAGAGAAAAAAAAAATTATTGATGAAAGAATCAAAATTGAAAATTACATTGGTAATTACTGATACTTTTGAAAAAGATAATGTTGAATAAAATTGATCAGTGTTTTTACATATTTATGTGATTTTGGATGTAATTAAAGATGAAAATTTTTAATAAAAAATAATTTTTTAGAAGTATGCAACAACTTTAGCAACGAGTTTGCTACCGAAAATCCGTTGCAATATTTTTAATTTTTTTCTTAAATCCGTCGGTACGTATAAAATCCATCAATGAAACTTTATCCACATCCGAGTTCCCCACGAAACTTCACCAACATGTTACTATCGGTTTGTGTCTTCATCGATATAGTAGTGATCGACGGATCCTATCACTGGTGAAATTAGTATTCTCTGATAAGTATAGTTAGAATACCCAACTCGACACCAATAATTGATATTAACAACTTACCCTTTTAACTTTCCTCCAAACACATCATGTTAATCAAAGAAAAAGATCTGAAAATCTTTAAAAGAGTGAGAGAATGACAGTGTAGAATTCATATGGGTGTGGGTTCATGTTCACCCATGCACCCTACAAACTTGACTTCTTTCAATAAAGAAAGAGGGTTCATGACTATGATCCATCATCACTCCAGACCAACCTGACCCAAATGACTACTGCATGACCCATGACTCGACACCACCATCGATGTCGGTTCCTACGAACATAATCGATTGTCCTGAAAAATGACAGATAAAGGGAAGCAAGAAATCACTGAATCACATATCAAAAAGCTGATTTACAACCAAGATTTGCAACTATGACTTTTTTATAATAGAAGTAAGGTTTGCTATCATCTTATTTTCCTCAAACCCTACTATTTGTGTGTGATTTACTGAATATGTTTGTTTGTTTGCAACTATGAATACATACAATATTGTCTTTTAACTTTTTATTGTCGTTGATGGCCCAATTTTTTTGTAGCTAGTGTACCTACTGAAATGTATGACTAATTAGTGCTATTAGTGTTACTCAAATGTCAGATACAAAAATAAGATATAAAAAAGCATCATATATTATATAAGACACGGTGTTAGGCTATACTGGATGCATACATGCACGATGCACCTTTACAAGGTATGGGCGGTCAAATGACCGTCAATGCTGCTACAAACGTGAACCATAAAGGCTACTTGATACTTGAAGAAGACATGAGTTCGGCCTATAAATATATATGCTCCAAATGACAACTCATAAGTCACACTCTCATTCAACTATAAATATTCTCTCTTTTATAAGAATGACTATTTTTTTTTACACTAGAGTTTGATCGAAGGACCAAACCCTTATGATAGAGTTAACCGTGTTCTTTTCATTTCAGACTCGTACCGACAAAAATAAGAAATTTAACATCCTCACTAGCACAACATTTTTAGATTTGTTGCAAACAAGTTTGTTTAATTTTTGAATAAAACAAAGGGGATAAGAGTGTATGATTGGAAGCTTTTAACAAGAGCAACATGAGTTGGTCAAGACTGTAAGAATGATAAAAAAAACATCAAGTCTTTGATGTTTTCTATAAAGTTGCATACCAAATATCATGATAAGGGAAAATACTTGAATAGATTCCATTTAAATCTCCCAAATGGGCTTCCATCACTACATACTGACATTCAACTTGATGCTCATTGATTTAACTTATATATTGGTAATTTGCATATTATTGATTAATAAGTAAATACCTAATTAGTAATTAGATTAGGAGTCGATCACTCAACTTCCTTGTAATCATCTATTATTGCTCTATACCAATAGTATCGAATTCTCTATTTGTATTTTTCATATTGATAACAATATACGAAACATTCTAGAAATAGAGAAGGGTTGGGTCCAGTGGCAAGTCATTTAGCGTTAATGTGGTGAAATTCTCCTTAAGGTCAAGAGTTTGAGCCCGTCTATGATAAGTTAATGTAAATTAGTGTAGATTAGATCGAGTATGATAAATATGTAGCATCAATCATTTTTAACTTTTTCATACAAAAACCAAAAACATTTTCAAACTCTTAAGTTGATTAAATCTGGTATGAATCAAGTAACTTATAATTATCATTTCACTTATAATGGGCCAGTTAAATTGAAGAAGGTTGAAATGGGTCAAGAAATTTGGATCGACCCATTAGTAAGTGGGCTGTTCTTTTTTGTACTAAAATTTAATTTCTTTTTGGACTAATAAATATCATCCCTATCAACGGAATTCAAAAACTTATGTTTGGAAACTAAAAAGTGCGTAACAACGGATAAAATCGTTGATTTGCAACCCTACTGGTTTTAATCATGTGAAATTTTACTTTTTGTTGTTATATCTATTCGATGATATGTGTAAGAAACAATATTTCAAAAATATATGAGTCAGTTCGTCTATTTTTAGCTACCTCGAGCTTTATTCGAGCCGAGCTTTGATCAATTTTAATTCGAGAAGAGTTTTGAAGCCAAGTCAATTATCTCGTTTGGCTTTGAGCCCAAACTCGAGTTGAAAATCAACAAGCTCAACTCACTTGTTAAACAACTATGCATACGTATAACAACTATGCATACATACGTATGTGTGTGTAATATTTTCAAACATGATCACTTAAATATTGACCTTTATTTTTAGGACTCCCCATATACTTTCTTTCTAATATATTAAAGTTTAAAAAAGATTAAAGAAAACTAAATTTTAGTATCCAAACTATTGTATATTGGTTTATAATAATTCATACTATTAATTTAACCGGTATCACTTTTTAACTTTTATTTATATTACTACTAACAATCCTAGTAGTATAACTACCATATATTCTCACTTGACTCATATTTATTTTTCGCTGAATTTCGCTTGTATGTTTTTTTTCATATTGATTATAATCACTAATGTGAGTGAAATAGGATGAAAATCAAGCGTAAATATTTGATGATTATGTTATCAGGATTGTTGTTGATCACAAAAATAAAAGTTTGAAGTGTCAGCTTTGAATTATTATTGAACAATTAAAAATAGTTTGAATTATTAAAATTAAATTTGCTAAATTGACATTATTATATAAAATAAAAAAGTTAATATTAGTCATGTCGATGCACACCACATGCACTGCACGTGGCCACTAAACAAAATCTACTGAAACAATTTTATTAATAATATAACTTTATTTGTTTGTACCTAAATACTTTTATATCCATCAAATGAAATAAAATGTCAAATTGCAAGGCTTCCAACCATGTTGAAGATCCTTTTATTATACTGGGCACATGATCCAAAAAGAATAAACTTTTGTAAATATTTAATTAAGAAGCATAATATTCACAATTAGTTAAGTTGATCTTGGCAGATTTCTTTTATTTATTGAATATAAGTTTGAAGGTGTAACTATTTACTATTAAAATTGGTTAATGTATTTTTTGTAGCCTCTCCCTAAATATATTATAATAAGTTAGATGGCTGTAAAAATAAGTTATGTTGATCTTGTCATCCTGGTCATTATAACATCTCACATCACATTCTAGAAAACCAATTTATTTTTTTTATTAATGGTTTTCAAATGTCAAAATCGACATCATTTTCGAAGATATATCTTCTACACTTTGTCTTTGTTTTAGCTCACATAAACAATTACGTATGACTGTATGAGTGCTCAACCTATACTTTTTAGATATATCAGACACAAAATACATGTATACAATAGACTTGTTTCACTTTTCTTTTTAAAAAGTTGTAATGTAATTAAAATTACGAGTTCCTTGTAATTAATAGATACATAATCTATATGTATGTATATATACATATATATCTACTTTAATAAAACAAAATTTTTATGTGACACATAAAACTTTTCTACTCCCTCTACCTAGGCATTTTACATGTGCTATTACAAAATGAAAATTAACCATTTAATAATATATTAAATGCTAATTATATTATTTATTACTTTTCAAATTGTAAAACAAACTTTTTAATAATTTAAAAACATGTTTCTTTTATAATAAAAATTATTTTTAAAAAATAAAGTTTTATGAAATATGAAGTTTTTAATGCAAAGGACTTCTAAAAAATGATATTGTATAAAAAACTATTTTAAAATAAATTGAAATCTAAAAAAAAAAATTTAATACAAAAGATTTAACATACGAAAGTTCAAAAATATTATTATTATTTTATTACCTAAATTAACTATTATACATAATTTTAATAACATTTTATCTCAAAAATTATTTTTAAATATTTATAAATAACTATTACTTTAATATTTTTATTCAACTCGTATATTACACATGTTTCTAAACTAGTCTAATATAAATATCAGGAAGCTAGAATATATAACTTAAGTTTAACTACTGTACTTGAGCAATGGCTGATGTTTTATAAATATCTATAGACATGTTATATTAAAAAGGAAGAAAAAAAATATGTCTTTTGAAAAGAGAAAAAAATGCTTGTCAATAAAATTTATTAATAACAAACCCCCCACATATGAACGTATAAACATCGTTTTATCTAACACTTGTATACTTTGAAAAATATTTATAAATATACCAATATATATATATATATATATATATATATATATATATATATAACAGAGATGTGACAATGACTCCATAAAGAAAAAGAAAAACGACCCCATTTGGTTTTGATTTTATTAATAAATGTTGAATTGTTTAATATAATATGTTGCTTAAAGGTACCACAATCTATTCCGAAATAATTTTATTTTGTTCTTTAACATAGAAATATTTTTAAAAACTTTTATCATATCTGTGTAATTTTGAGTTTTATATACCCAACTAGTCTTTAATGACGGTAAAGCCAAAAGAATTTTAGACAAACCAAAAACAAAAGCGCCAAAATAAGCGGTCATAATTATTATTTTTATGTTTTACATGTATTAATAGTAACTTTTATTATAGTATATAACGCATAATAATATTATCTTATGATAAGAATAAACTTAAAATAAAATAGACGTAAGTCCACGTATCAAATTAAGCAAGTGGTGACATGCACTGACCTTGTTACAGAAATTAGTTGTTCTTAGCTCGACTCTTGTATGCTCTTTATTTTCTATTAAAGTTATATTATAGATAATAAAAATGTATTTTTACGTTAAAACTAATACTTGTATCTTAAGAATTCTAAATTATTCGCTTCCTTTGCTATTTTTTTAAATCGTAGTTTTACTTTAGAAAAAGACTTTGATTATTTCTTGTTGTCATCACTCATCAATATATATATGTTGTTCTGCTTTGCATATATGACATCTTAAATATATTAAAAATCTGATAAAATGTAAGTTAATATACTATACCCGTACAAGTACACCGTTCCAAAATACACACCGGCTGAACCGACTAACAGTATTCTAGAATTGTACTAATTTATATGTTAACCATTCATATCCAATCCTCAATTATCAAAACAGTCCACATTGAATGTTTATAATTTAAATTCAATATACATTGTTAAAATCTTAATTATAGGTAAACCGAAGAGAAGAAATAAAATTTATATAATTATTTCAAATGAATGGTTCAAATAAAAAGGCAATCCTAAAATTAAGAAAATATAAAAAGTAATCTCAACTATTAATATTCTTAGTCAACGGTTGAGATCAAATTGTAGGAAACATTGTTAGAGGAGTATTAAGGCATAGCCACTTTTGTAGATTTTTTTAAAGTTTTCTATCATTTTTAAATGTTTAGAATTTTTATATACGCCATTTTTTAAAAAAATTACACAATAAATATGAGTGTTTTTTATGTTTTTAACCTCATTACCCCTCGTTGTGTCTCTAGTGCAGCTAATTGTATCTATTTATTAATTATTGTGTTATTCTGATAACTATTGTGTTTTTTCTAAAATAAAGAATTCTAAAAAGTAAAAACATATAAAGATGGAATAACATTATTTTGTATATTTACTATGTAAAACATAATAATGAATAAACAACTAATTAATTTAATACATTAAAATAATGACAATGTCTTATTGTGTTTGTGATAGCTATTGTGTTATTTTGAAAAATATGAGTCTTAAAAATATATTGATGAAATAACATTATTATGTATTTTTTATTGTAAAACATAGTAGTAAATTTAAGTAGCTTATATTATCTATTGAAAAATAATAAAAAATAACATATTGTGTTATTCTTAACACTATAAGTTATGAAAAATATATTGGTATATATCATTGTATACTTTTAATTATAAAACACGATAATACATAACAAGTTTATATAATCAATGGAATCAATGAAAAAATTTCACAAAATGACATAAAATGTAAAACACAATAATAGATGCATACATGGGCGGACTTAAGAAGGGTGGGGAGGGGTCAACCGACCCCACAGATTTTTCCCCCTATGTGTAACGTGTATTAATGATTTTTTATTGATTCCATGTATTTTGTTAATACCGACCTCTATAAAAAATTTTACGACCCACAAACCCTATTTTTATTTGAATATTTAACCCACTAAAAATTAAAATAATAGTTCACTTAGTTAAAAAAAGTAATATCAGAAGAAACACCAATAGGTTTATTTTGTATAAAATCTCCGAGCTTATTTATTTAACTAAACACCTAACACATATTTTATTAATCTATTAACATTCCTTAATTATCTTTATATTTTTTTAGAAGAACACCTTAAACAATATTTGCACATGCTACATTGAGAAAGACGTTTTTAAAAAGATTTTAATTGATGATGTAGATATTTTTCAAGAGATGAAGACAAACAACAACTATAAAATGTATTGTGTTTTACTTTCTAATGATATCATATCTTTGTCAAATGTCTTATAATACGATTACAATTTGTTTTGTGTGACCTGATCCGTCCTAAACCAAAATTTTCAGCATCGAATCGAGATATACACGTCTATTCGAAATGTAAAATATATAACACATTGAACGTATAAGACATAATAACCTGACCTATTTAACCAAAATATCATCATTTTAAAATAAAATGACACATGTCAATAAAACAATCATTCTTAGACTTTCTAAATTAAATACTATTTTTACTATAACTCTACAATATCAGGTAACCATAAGGATTGTTGAATGTTTGAAGATGTGATGTAATTTGAAAAGCATTTATGCAGTAACAATATTCATTTAGTATCTTTCGATTTTCATGAACCTTTTTTCGCTTCACGAAGTTTACCTTCTCTAGAGGAAAATATTATGATTAAAAGGTTAAGTATACTTCAAATGTATAACATGTTTTCTCTTCCTTGGATGTGTGTGTTAACATTCTTATATAAGCCATTAAATGATTCAATGCATGAGTGAAACATGTAGGTCGAGATATTTATGATTTATTAAAGATCTAGTTATATAAGTTTGAATTGAATTGAATTAAGAAAATCATAAGTAAAAACACAAAGATACCATATGTATTTCATGTCAAAAAATGTCACTTGCGAAAGCGACCATTTCCAACTCCACATTGTTTTCTTCTACCTTGTCTTCTCCCTCTATTGAAATGTGTGCTTGGTACCCACCTCTCTCATCGTTTTCACACACAAACCATTGTTCACTATGGAATTTGGGACCTGAATTGCTTGTTTTGAATTTAAAATAGGGTTTATTATATTTAAATGCACTTCTTTTAAATTTTCTGATATATAGCATTATTATTACAGGTGAGAAAATAGGTTTTTTCCTAATGTAGATGTTATTATATTCATTCTTTAAGTAAATTTTTACTAAATAAAAATGATACAGATAACATAAGACACAAGGCTACATCATAAAATATAGGGCAAGATCACCAATTTATTTGTTATATAAAGAAACATTGTAAAGGAAATAAATTTTGATGTGAAGTGTCAAATTAAGAATATAGCACATAAGATGTTTAGTTAAAAAAACACTTGAGTTGTAGATTAGTGGTAAGAAGCAGAGTTTTTTTTCGTTTACTTTCAAGTGTAGATTAGTGGTAAGAAGCATAGTTTTTTTTTCATTTACTATAAATCAGACTTAAATATGATAGAGAGTAGTTTATGATATAGTTAATAAATAGTGTAGATTTGTAGTTAATAATAATATTTAACTAAATTAATATACTGATATAAATTAATCTTTCTACTTAAATAAAAGATTAACTAAAAAGGACACATGACAACATCTACATTCTTTCACATGATTTTTTTTTCCAATTTTTCTTCTATTAATGATTCAATAATTACTAATAATATTATTTAAATCTCGTTAGATTAAAAACAGTTTTTAAAAATTGAAAAATGATTTTTTATTAATATTATTTTAAAAAACAAACTTTTATAAAATAATTTTTTTCTCAAATTATCAAACTTCTACAAAAAATAAAATATTTGAAAATTGGTTTTTTAAAAAGTATTTTTTTAAAACTAAAACTAATTAAAATTGGATGTTATAATAAGGTAATTTTTAAAAAATGACATTTCTTTTAGAACTGATTATTTTGAAACTTAACAAAATGTTATATTTTTATGGAAAAAAAAATATATTTAAAAGTAAAAGTTTAAAAATTTAATATCACTGTTTTGTTTATTTGTTACTTATAGTATTACTTATACGAAATTTTATTAATATCGTATTTGATAATATCATTTAATAGTGATTTTTTTTATTTTTATTTAATAGTTTATTTATTTGTGCAATACGTAAGTTTATTAAGCTAGTATTACTATATATGTGATTTAAAGAGATTTCGCATCCTGAATAAGATTTAAAATAATCAAATCTCGAATTCAAAATTCAAAGAAAGAAAGTATTTTTCTTCTTCCAATTTATACATCATAATTAATTAATTCAAGTACTGAAAATAATAATGAATTAAACCTCAAGAACAATCCCCAATTTACAATAATTTAAATCATCAAAACCAACTTTTCCTATTTAGTTGAATTGTTGTTGCTGTTCTAACCACGGCCAAAACCCTGATTGATCTTCCATACCTGCAAACATATTGCAGAAGCTTTCATCTTTTTGAAGATGATGACGATGAAGATGATCGTATTCGGGTCTTGATGATGAGTTGTGCAAGATCTGCAAATGAGATCTATGATCAACAATATTGGAGGATTGAGAGAGATTAGTGATTTGCTTTTGCTGATGATGTTGTGACGGCATCGGGCTATCGGTTATTGGTGTTCTTGAAATGTCCAGTTTGATCTCAGAACTGTTGTCACATTTGTTGCTGCAAGATCCTAGTGTTTCTTTGATGTTGAGGTTGATTGATTCTGTTGACTCCTTCTTCTTGAGTGCCATTATCTGTAATTTTGAAATCAGTTTAAGTAAATTCACAAGTGGAAAATGTTATAAAATAGAGATTTTGCTAATAAGAATTTGGTATATGTTTATATTTGTTCTTTATGTGTTGTGATTTTAGTGCTGTTGATCATGACAATTTCAATGTTTTATGAAATCTACATTTTTAAGTGTGTGAACATGTTACAAAATAAGTAGAATTGAGCCATTTGTTATATATATTTGGGTCGGAAAATAGTTCAGTTCGCAACATCAATTTCTAAAAGTGACAGTTGCAAATACTTGATCACTAAACTTGGTCACTAAAAATATAAAAATCAATTGTGTGGCATTTGAAAACTTTGTGACTGTTTTGATGGCGGTAAATTACTACTAGAAAACTGTACATTTGTAACCGAAAAAAAAAAGACATAAGATTTACGATTGAATCTAAACGGTAGCAAAATTAGCGACCAAAACTGAAACAATATTATTTGTAGATATATTCCCAGTTGTATTGGTTTTAAGTGTGTGTAGAGTGGGGCAATATTCGCAAAACACTACAAGAAATTAATTACAGAAGAATCTTCAAGTGAGAAACAAGTTAAAATACAACAAGACTAAAAGCAATTACCTCAACATGAAGTTTTTTATTTTGAGATAAAAGTGCATCATTTTGAGCTTTGATAGCTTCAAACTGTTTCTTGAGCTCATCATAATCTTTCTCCAATTGCTTTGTTTTCCATCTTGCCCTTCTGTTTTGAAACCATATCGCGATCTGTCGCGGTTGCAACCCGAGTGCCCTTGCAAGCTGCATTTTCCTCTCTGGATCAAGTTTACTCCCCAATGCAAAGTTTCTTTCAAGTGTCTTCACTTGTTCCATGTTCAATCTCTTCTTTTTCTCACCGTCATCGGATACTTCATCGTCACCAGTACCGTTGTTGGTTTCTTGATCGCGTGCATCGGTGGCATACGGCATTGATCTTTTGTCCAAGAATGAGGCAACTGATCCTGTATATTGATCAAGATGGATTAGTTATATGTAAAGATTTGAACTTTGTTGAAAACCCATTCGTATTGTGTCTATGTTTGGGAATATTTTGTGCCCTAGAGCATCTTTATGTTGTACCGAACTACTCAACAAGAGCATCTTTGAGTTGTACCGTACAACTTATGATGGTAAATGTAAAATTTCAAAACTTTTTCATAAACCCATTAATTTGGATGTTGGGAATGAAACTTTTGTGCCCTAGTGCATTCTTTAGTTGTACCGTACAAGTCCTTCATGCCTCAGTTCAATTGGTACGTACTCATTATAGTTTAATCAAGATGAAGAACCCGTAAAAGTTAAAGATCTGAACTTTGTCAAAAACCCATTTGGGTGATAACATCAAAACGTTGGCCCACTTGTGCCTTATCAGTTGTACATTACAACTTGACAATGCATGAGATTCAAGATTCTTAAGGCTAGTAACATTCATAAAATTTCATAGAGATCTATAGAGATGATAGTTAAATTACCATGAAAGTCCTGAGTTGTGTTGCAAGGTTGGAGAATAGGTGAAAGAAAATAAGGGGTATGATGGTCATCTTCATGAGAAGCTTGTAGCATGAAATTGGTAGGGAAGAAAGCCATTGAAGTGCAAGTCATGACCTACAAGCTTGAATTCATGTTTTGATTCACCATTCTTTTCACTAATAATATGCTTTGAGAGAGATCTAAGATGTGTGTGTGTGGAGAGAGAGAGAGAGAGAGAGAGAGAGAGAGAGAGAGTATATATGCAAATATATTTTTCTTGTAGTTGACATTTAAAGAAAAATTAACACATGAAGAGACATTTTTGTTGTGTTACATTATTTATTGCATATATACCATCGTACCCCTTATATCACATGTTTTAGGGCTTTTTGAACGTTATATCCATCACCTACGTTAAATCAGTGGGGTAACGTTACATAATAGTAATAGGCTAGCTACGTTTGAAAAATGATTCAATTAAGTCATTCAATTTTTATGTTTTATTTAATTATAGATTTTAACATATTTTTAATATGTTTTTCTTTTCTTTTAATTAGAAAATATCTTTTATCTATTTCTTCATATCGATGTGGAGTGGTGACTTGAATTTTTGCTATTTTCTTCTTTAGCATAATTACCGTTTTTTTGTTTTTTTAAATATAATTATATATATTGAAAATCCCGACCCTCAAATCTTTCCCACCATTTCTTTATTGACACAAAACAGTATGATAATGTCTAAACTGATGGTTTTTGAAGTCTTTTGATGTTTATAGTTAAGATATTTTTAACTTAAACTATCCTATGCTTATATTATACTTTAATCTAAAAATTTAAAGATTAGTTGTCTTAGTAGTTTTTCGTAAATCAAGACTCAACATAGAAAATTAAATGCATGTATTACGTGAGCACATATATGAAAAACGACATACATATGTGTTCTTCGCTACGATGATCAATAAGTTAAAATGAAAGCTCATGTACAAGCCAAATAATTGTGTGCTTAATTAAATATTTAAATTCATCAATGGGTCCATTAAGTTTTTTTTGAAATATAGCGTGAAGTTGCCATTTGAACTAATTAACTATAGACACAAGAACCCACCAAACAAGTTGTATTTTTTGTACCCTACAAGGTGAACTCGAGTGTTAAATTTTAGAACCCCCTATTTTTTTCGTCCGTAGTGTTAAATTTTAGTCCGATATTGTAAATTTTTGACCCGGTAATGTAAATTTTTATATAAATATCGAGTTCGCCCCCCTAAAAAAAATAATTTCGCCCCCGCCCCCCTACCAAGTTGGTTAAGCTCCACTACTGAACTGGAGGTACATGTACATAATGAAGACCCTCACCCTAAAGACGTCTATCTCGATCTCGGCTAAGGCTTGGTTTCGTTAACTCAGTTCTTGAACGTACGCCATCCACAGAATCAGGATCTTTACGACATTTTAGTTAACACGCATATATAGGCGTGTGAGAGTTATTTCAGAAACATAAATATTACGAGAACTACGAGGCAAATCAAGTCACTTTCTCATCTAGTGAAGCGTTTGTCCCGCTAGCGTTTGTTCGCCACCAAGTGCAATGCACGTTCAACTATTTTTTTTTCAACAAACTAGAATATGTCACTTTTTACAAACGCATCGATGATTTGTACAAGTGCATCTGTAATTTGTGGATAGGCGATAATTTATAAATGTAGGAAGTTTGTAGGTTGGAAGTAAAATGAATTTGTGCAAAAATTGAGCAAAAAGCTAAGATAAAAGTATATTGATTTAAATGCAAAATTCCTTAAATGCCCCTTCAATTGATTAATGTTTAACATTAAGTTTAATGGGTTAACTTTGTTGGATCTAAGTGGCAACAAATTTTAAACGTAAATAAACCACATGAAGGTAAATGACAATTTATTATTATTATTATTATTATTATTATTATTATTATTATTATTATTATTATTATTATTATTATTATTACTATTATTACTATTATTATTATTA
>BJCM01206765.1:0-11559 GCA_018326385.1 Flaveria bidentis | reverse complement strand
TTCATGCGGTTCGCCCATTTTAGGTGTCCAATCATGTGATTTGAGTCGTACTGATGGTCCAATCGCATGTATGTCCCATACGTGTGGGTTAATCGTGCGATTGGACACATTCGTATCCTTCAATCGTACGACTGGTCCATGCTCATGGTCCAGTCGTGCGAATGAATCATACTCATGGTTTTTTTAACTTTATGCCCATTTTACATTTTACACCCTTTTAACTTTTGAATAACTGTTTTTTAACTTTATGCCCATCTTAGACATGATCATTTTATCTAGAAAACCTTTGATCACCTCAGACGTGATCCTTTTAAAAATATTTTTTCACCTCAGACATGACCCATTTTTTATTTGAAAGCACGTGTGGTCACCTCAGACGTGACCTTTTAGATAATAAGGTTCCCTATCAACTTCCATGACATAGTCCGATACTAAACCAATTGAAATTGACTAACTTTGTACAGAAATAAAAGAAATAATACAAAAAACTTAAAACTAAGATATTTTTTGTGTTTTTGTGAGGGTTAACTCCTAAGATGTAGTTCTAAGGAATAAATTTTCTGAGAGAGCTGCTTCAATCAGTTAAACCATACATGGACCAATTCAATTTGGAATCATACAAGATACTCAAATCATTCAGGACAGGTTATTTAAAAAAACTTTGATGCTTAATTCTTGTTTTTCATCTAGAGTCAGTTAGCAAATTTAGGAAATCATGCTAGTACCCTTAGGTTCCCACACTGATTTGAACTTTCAAGAATTGTAGCCACAATGATTGTCAGTATACTTGTCCTCTTAAATCCATACACAGAATTTCAACATAGTTTGGTGATAGTTTAAGGCTTGTTTATTTCAACAAGCATTTGTGGATCCCACACTTATATGGTAATCAACATTCCTCAGGAGATTTTTGAGCGGTCTCATGGTAGAATTTAAGAAGAGACTATTCTTAGAACTTTCAAAGAGAAGCCAAGCCTCAGGTCAGTGCCACCGCACAACAGAGAGGCGGCAAACAACAATGAGTTCTGGAATATATAGATTATGCTTATCCTCAGGGCAGTGCCACCGCACAGCAGAGAGGCACATAACCTATCTTCTTGTTTGAGCATTTTCATTCTTTTTGCACTGTCACACCCCCGCCTATAGTGGAAACACGAGGATGTAACGGATGGGATCGTCATAACATATTGTTAATTAATAGAGATGCAATAAATGATGAAAGGTCAACGTATCATGATGTCACTAGACACAAACGGAGACTTGTGCCATGGTTAGTCAGTTCCACGACAAACATAGTCATACAAACCAAAGAGTATAAATCCCACAACCCGAGAACAAGTAACCAAAATGTGAATAACAAGTAAATGTCAAAGTAATCGTCATAAACATCCAATGTCCAAAATAATGTAAATCTAAGGTCAACGCTAAGGCCAGCTTCTCTAGCGATCCTTAATGATTATTACCTGAAAAGATATGCTCAAAATGGTCCACATAATGTTGGTGAGTTCGTAGGTTTAAATAATAAACAAAACTTGATGCCGTGTAATAGTTTGGTAGGACATGAGTGCATACAGTTATAAGCAAGTATTATCACATGTAATCACGAGCATCACAACTAAACCTACGACGTACACAAAGAATTTGTCGGAACATATTCACCCTAGGCCCCGTTCCTGGCCACAGTCAGTCCCAACTAGTATACTAACAAACAAGGGTGGGGGTGTCAACCCAATAGTACTATCAATATCTATTCGTCGGCTCCAACACCGGAGTTAAATAGTTGTGAATACAGAACCACAAAGACAACTCATGCATATACTAGATAAATACTTACAAAACAGTAAACACAACAGTCCCAAAAGAATTGAATAAGTTCACAGCATAAAAAGGGTGAGCGTACTTTTCCCCCTAGTTTATAAATGTTTAATATGAAAATGGGGCCGCGAAACTCACCTTGAAATAAGATGAATATGAACGAATAAAACGCTTCAACGAGTGAGGGCAAAGAACGATCAAGCACCTATAAATAATTACAATAAAATCTTAAGATGAGTCTACAGAGGAAGGGTCATTCGGCCGGTTCTAGGTCAGTTCATGTTGACGCGTGACATGCACACAAGATATATATTTCATACAACCCAACACACTATTAGTAAAATAATAATAATATTATTAGGTAATAATAATAGTAGTAATAATAACAATAAGAATAAAAGTAATAATAATATCAATAATAATAATAATAATAAAGATAATAACAAGGATAATAATGATAATAATATAACCCACACAATAAACAAAACATACGCACATGAAGGTACACACACTAACAAAACACACTCAACACACATACCCGACACACACACTCCACACACACACATACACACCATATGAGAGACATACACCCTTAAACCCACATTATCCACACTGTAACTCATGTTATTCATATATTAAACACACACACGCCGGATTACATACTTGATTCAGACACGCACCAAACACACCTAAACACACACACACATATACCGTCGAACACGTACGCTGTCGAACACATACACACACTCATGATTTATACTTACACACACAACACATAAACACACACAATTTCACCCATGGAACACATTCACACACACTAAAACAACACACACCTGCACACACACTGAACACACACGCATACACACACACACTGCGTATATTCATACACACACATTATACATACATATATCATATGTATGCACATACACACATCGCATACACACACACACTGCACATATTGAACACACACACTGCACATTCACACATACACATCGCGTACAAACACACTGCAGATATACATACGCACACATTATACATACATATATCATATATATGCACATACACACATCGCATACACACACACACTGCACATATACGTACGCATACACTCTATTCACATACACACACACTTCACGCACACATTGCATACATACACGCAAAACCGCCACACTTGCATATGCATATATATACATTCACGTTCGCATACACGGTATACATACATACACCTATATATACATACGATAGTACATACACACACATATATACATACGTGCATATGCGATCTTACATATACATACATACAATACGCACGCACATATATATATATATATATCAAGCAAGAGTACGGAACCAAACCAACGAAACGGAGCGAAACGAAACAAAATGACTTTCACTATGATCGGTTACCTGCGAATCGGCTGAGCGGCGAGACGCCGGCAACTGGCGGTGGCTAACGTTGGTGAGATGATGGTGGAACGGTGGCAAAATGGTGGTGTGGTGACAGGGGGTTTCACGGCGGGGGTTGGGAATTTGGGGGTGACTGAAAATGATTTTTATATATATATAATATTCATTTTACACTTAGGACCCTATACTTTAAATTTATTAATCCCTTAAGTTTAGTTAAATTACAATTTAAACCCTGAAATTAATTATAGTAATAATATTAACAATATTTACGGTAATAATAATAACAATAAAATAAATTTTATTATAAGCGTTAGTTAATATTAAGGTTGGCATGACAAGGAGATGTGACGAGATTTGGTTCGAAAATATATTAATTACGCAAAATAATAAATGCGTGAAAAGATAATTAACGGATTTCGAGTCAATTGACGGACCTGATGGTGACGGATGCCACAGTATCCCCCAGTTGAGAGAATTTCGTCCCGAAATTCAGCTGGAGTTAGGTCCTGAGGTTTTATCCACAAACAAATGCGGATACTTGGATTTCATCTAGTCTTCCCGTTCCCACGTAAACTCAGGCCCTCGCTTGGAGTTCCATCTCACTCTGACAATTGGTATCTTGCTGCGCTTCAGTTGTTTCACCTCTCGGTCCATAATTTCTATTGGTTCTTCCACAAAATGTAGTTTCTCATCAATTTGATTTTCTTAATCGGTACATGAAGGGATCCGTCGGCTAGGCACTTCTTAAGGTTCGATACATGAAAATATTGTGTACCCCACTAAGTTCTTGAGGTAACTTCAACCGATACGCTACGGGACCAATTCTTTCAATGACCTCGAATGGTCCAACATATCTCGGAGCCAATTTCCCTTTCTTCCCAAAGTGCACGATTCCCTTCCACGGAGAAACTTTCAGTAAGACATAATCACCAGCGTTGAACTCTAAGGGTTTGCGACGGTTATCAGCATAGCTTTTCTTTCGGTCTCGAGCTGCCTTAAGCCTATCCTTGATTTGAAATATTTTGTCAGTCGTTTCTTGGATAATCTCCGGGCTTGTCAATTGGCTTTCACCTACTTCCGCCCAACACACCGGAGATCTACATTTTCTCCCATACACCGCCTCAAACGGAGCATATCCAATGCTCGTGTGGTAACTGTTGTTGTAAGAGAACTCGATCAATGGTAAGTGGGTATCCTAACTCCCACCAAAATCAATCACACATGCCCTAAGCATGTCCTCTAAGGTTTGTATCGTTCGTTCACTTTGACCGTCGGTTTGTGGATGATAGGTAGTACTTAAGTCTAAGCCAGTACCCATCGCCTTCTAAAGAGTCTGCCAAAACCGAGATGTAAATCTACTATCTCGATCAGATATAATAAACACAGGCACTCCAGGCCTAGTCACTATTTCATTCACATATAACCTTGCTAACTTCTCCATTTTGTAGTCCTCGCGAATAGGTAAGAAATGAGCAAATTTCGTCATTTTATCCACTATGACCCAAATTGAATCATGCCCACTACTTGTTCTAGGTAACTTAGTGATGAAATCCATCGTTATATTTTCCCACTTCCATTCGGGAATTTCCAGTTGTTGCAACAAACCTGACGGTTTCGGATGTTTGGCTTTGACTTTGGAAAAGTCAAGCATTCACTCACATACTTTGCAATATCCTTTTTCATGCCTGACCACCAATACAACTCCTTAAGATCTTGATACATCTTGTCTGCACGCGGATGAACAGAATAATTGGACATGTGTGCTTCATTCATAACTAGGGTTGTATATCACCCCACTTAGGTACCCATATACGATCCACGAAATACCATACACCATCTTCTTTACAGTTCATCTGTTTGTCTAACCCTCAAAACTCTTCATATGCCACATTTTCTTCCTTTAGCGCTTCACCCTGCGCCAACAGTATCTGCTCTTTCAAGTTCGATTGAATAGTCATCCCTAATGCTCACGCACATAGAGGTTTAACACGCTCCTTTCTACTCAAAGCATCAGCTACTACGTTAGCCTTCCCAGGATGATATCGAATCTCACAATCATAATCACTTAAGAGTTCCACCCATCTCCTTTGGTGCATATTAAGTTCCTTTTGATCAAAGATGTGTTGAAGGCTTTTATGGTCGGTGTAGACGATACACTTAGTCCCATATAGATAATGCCTCCATATCTTTAGGGCAAATACCACTGCGCCTAGTTTCAGATCATGTGTCGTATAGTTCTTTTCGTGAACCTTAAGTTGACGTGAGGCATAAGCAATCACCTTGTCCTTTTGCATAAGCACACAACCTAGGCCTTGGTGTGATGCATCGCAAAACACCACAAAATCATTCGACCCATCAGGAAGGGTTAATATCGGTGCGTTGCATAGTCATTCCTTCAACGTCTGAAATGCCTCCTCTTGCTTTCGTCCCAAATCAAACTTCTTATCCTTTTGTGTTAACATTGTCAACGGTTGCGCGATCTTAGAGAAGTTTGCAATGAATTGTCGATAGTAACCAGCCAATCCCAAAAATTGTCATATCTCTAAGGGTGTCTTAGGAGCGTCCCACTTTTTAACTGCTTTGATCTTTCCAGGATCAACGTGGATTCCCTTTTCATTAACCACGTGTCCCAAAAACTTCACTTCCCGCAACCAAAATTCACACTTCGAGAACTTGGCGTAAAGTTTCTCTTCCATCAACAATTTGAGTATCGCTCGAAGGTGCTGTTCATGGTCTTCCTTTGATCTAGAATAGATGAGTATGTCATCTATAAACATGATCACAAACTTGTCCAGATAGGGTTTACACACCCGATTCATAAGATCCATGAACACTGCTGGAACGTTGGTCAGCCCAAACGACATGACTAAGAGCTCGTAATGCCCATATCGGCTCCTGAATGTTGTCTTCGTTATGTCCGCCTCATGGACCCGTAGCTGGTGATAACCTGACCGAAGATCAATTTTAGAGAAATATGACGCTCCCTACAATTGATCAAATAGATCATCGATCCTGGGAAGTGGATATCGATTTTTCACGGTTAGCTTATTCAACTCTCGATAGTCTATGCACATTCGAAACGTTCCATCCTTCTTCTTTACAAATAGTATCAGTGCTCCCCAAGGCGAGTGACTTGGTCGTATGAAACCCTTATCTAGCAACTCTTGTAGTTGACTTGATAGCTCTTGCATTTCCGACGGAGCTAACCGATATGGCATCTTTGGTACTAGTGTCGCTCCAGGTACCAAGTCTATGCGGAATTCCACTTGTCGAGGAGGGGGTAAACCAGAAAAATCGTCAGGGAATACTTCAGGGAAGTCTCGCACTACCGGAATGTCTTCAAGTTTCCCTTCCTCGGGTTTCTTCTCCACTACATGTGCTAGAAACGTGTAACATTGCTTCAGCAGATAACGACGAGCTTTCATACATGAGATGATCTTTAGACTCCCTCCTGCTCGTTCTCCTTGAATCTTGAGCACGTCACCATTAGGCATAGGGATCCGCACCACCTTCTCTCGGCAAATAATTTCAGCTCCACGCTTCGACAACCAATCCATTCCTACTACCACATCGAAACTTCCCAATTCAAAAGGTATTAAGTCTATGTCAAAGGCATGATCTTCTAATGTAATTGTGCACCCTCTAATTATTTCACTAGCTCTCATAAATTTACCATTCACCATTTCTACTTAGAAGCTAGTCTCTAAACAACTAGGGTTCAAGCCAAGTAAGGGTACAAATTCAGCAGACACGAAGCTATTGTCTGCCCTGGTATCAAATGATACAAATGCAAAGTGATTATTGAGAAGGTACGTACCCGTAACGACATTCGGGTCCTGGCGTGCATCGTTTGCACCAATTACAAACGCACACCCTCGGGCAGCATTTCCTTGATTACCTTGCCCTTGATTACCAGCGATCGCCATCACTTGATTTTGGTTATTTCCTTGTTGACCCGGTGCCCAATTCAGCCTGGGGCACACATTCCGATAATGGTCGGGGCTCCCACACTCGTAGCAAACTCTAACTTTCCAGTTGGATTGATTGCATTGATTGGTGGAACCAAGTGGGGTGCCATTCTATAGTCCTTTGCAAGATGCCCTGGGCGCCTACAATTTGCACAAACTCAACACGGCGCCGCAGCAGGATGATGATAATTGCATTTCCCACATCTAGGATGTGGCCCAACATAATCCTTTCTCCCTTGATTCACTGCCACAAAACCTCTAGTCACCTTTTCCTTTTTATCAAACCTTCCACCTGGTTGTCTGCTTGATTCCCCCACGTCTCTCCTTTTCTCGCCACCTTTACCTAGCACTCCAATTCTTACCATCTGATCAGTTAGAGCGCCCGCCTTCAAGATTGCACTCTGGATGGTCGGGGGTGCCGCAGCAGTCACCAGGCCACGTATTTGAGGCACTAAACCCCAAATGTAACGCTCGATCCGCTTTGATTCAGGTGTCACCAGGTGTGGCACCAGTCTTGCCAGCTCATGAAACCGGTCGGTGTAAGCAGCATGTCCCGACCCTACCATCGCATGATTCCAGAATTCATGCTCCAACTTCTCATTTCGTTCATTGAACAATATTCTTCGGTTGCCAATGCTTTGAATTCTGCCCAGGTCATGGCCATTGCTGCCTCACTTCCACGAGCCTGCACTTGAGTATTCCACCATGTTAACGCTTTTCCCACCAGCGAACATGTAGCATACTTCACCTTTTGTTTTCAGCACAGTTGCTGATGTCCATCACAGATTCCATCTTCTCAATCCATCGGGTCAAGGCAATGGCTCCACCTTTTTCATTAAACTCTTTTGGCTTATAGGTCATGAACTCCTTGTAAGTACAACCAACTCTCCCTCTATTGCCATTTCCATTCATGTTTCCATTACCATTTCCATCACCCATTCCACCTCCTTCTCCATTATCATTTCCACCACCATTTCCATGTTCATTTTCATTATTCTCTTCATAACCGTCATTTTCATCATCATGCCCCGTACCCTCATTACCACCTCCATTGTTATGATTGATGATATTGTCACTCACCTGTGCCACTATGGTCGGGATAAGTGCTACCAGTTGTTGAGCAATCATGGCGGCTATATCAGGGTTTCTCGCTCCCTGGTTATTATCACCCTGCCCACCTTCATTTCCACCTATAGGTGCTTCACCCCTACCTCCTGCACCTCTTCCTCTACCTCTACCTCTACCTCTTGGAACAACACCACCACGACTAGCACTGCGAGTAATTCTTCTGGGCAGCATCTTTCTAGTCAACATAAACAATATATAAGTTTTAATAATATCAGATGTCATCACAACTCAATCAATCTCATAAGGCATATCATTACACACATAGTTTCGATGGTGAAATACCACAACTCCAAAACATAATAATATAAAAAATTCCATTCTCATAATCATAATGTCTCAACATGATTATAGATAGCATAATTTCCCAAGCGTGTGAAAACTCATAGTTTAACAAAGTCTAAAAATAAAATACAAAATAGCAAGAAAGATAAATCTTCTACTTCTTCAAGTCCTCATCCATGCTCACGCGCCTTTAGTCCTGCTCTTCATCATTGCCACATGAGCTAGAGGGACTTGGGGCAGGTCAGAGTGGTCGCCCCACAAGCTAGCCTCGTCTGCTGGCATACGAAACCTGATGCGAGTGGCCGAAAACACTCTCTTCCTAGCTATCCTCATCAACACCCATCCAACTCCGTTCTCTTGATAAGGTCCTATAGGGTAGCCGGACACCCAAGGTCCCGCCACAGGGGCGTACCTTGCAATAGCCAGCCTAGTAGGCATCACGAGAGCAACTGGGATGGCAGGAACGTCTGGTGCAGCGGGAACAGCAGGTGCACTTAGTGCAACTCGGGCTTCAGACGCTGCAGGACCAGGTGATGCGGCACGGATGGTATGCAAACCTAAAATGACATGATCATTCGCCTCCTCTTCATCAGATGACTCCATTGCTGCCTCCTCGGGGTCGGACTCTGTGTCAGATGACATGGGCAACATATGGTCCGAGAGAACCTCTTCTGGTTCCGACTCAGAGTCGGACAAATGAACTCAGGCCACTGCGGGAACGAAAGGTCCAGTTGAAGACATCCTATAAGGAAATGTACTTTTCCTCAGATGAAGCAAATCAAAAGATAAAGAATAGATAGATAGAATAGGAGGAACATACACGTAATATCGAATGCACACAAAACCCTAGTATGCATTCTACATGAAGGTTCCTAGGTTATAGTCTAGGTCGAGTGATCCACCTAATTCTCTATAACCAAGTGCTCTGATACCAATCTGTCACACCCCCGCTTATAGCGGAAACACCAGGATGTAACGGACGGGATCGTCATAACACATTGTTAATTAATAGAGATGCAATAAATGATGAAAGGTCAACGTGTCATGATGTCACCGGACACAAACGGAGACTTGTGCCATGGTTAATCAGTTCCACGACAAACATAGTCATACAAACCAAAAAGTATAAATCCCACAACTCGGGAACAAGTAACCAGAATGTGAATAACAAGTAAATGTCAAAGTAATCGTCATAAACATCCAATGTCCAAAATAATGTAAATCTAAGGTCAACACTAAGGCCAACTTCTCTAGCGATCCTCAATGATTATTACCTGAAAATATATGCTCAAAATGGTCAACATAATGTTGGTGAGTTCGTAGGTTTAAATAATAAACAAAACTTGATGCCGTGTAATAGTTTGGTAGGACATGAGTGCATACAATTATAAGCAAGTATTATCACATGTAATCATGAGCATCACATTTACCTACGACTTACACAAAGAATTTGTCAGAACATATTCACCCTAGGGCCCGTTCCTGGCCACAGTGAGTCCCAACTAGTATACTAACAAACAAGGGTGGGGGTGTCAACCCAATAGTACTATCAATATCTGTCCGTCGGCTCCAACACCGGAGTTAAATAGTTGTGAATACAGAATCACAAAGACAACTCATGCATGTACTAGATAAATACTTACAAAACATTAAACACAACAGTCCCAAAAGAATTGAATAAGTTCACAGCATAAAAAGGGTGAGCATACTTTTCCCCCTGGTTTATAAATGTTTAATATGAAAACGGGGCCGCGAAACTCACCTTGAAATAAGATGAATATGAACGAATGAAACGCTTCAACGAGTGAGGGCAAAGAACGATCAAGCACCTATAAATAATTACAATAAATCTTAAGACGAGTCTACACAGGAAGGGTCGTTTGGTCGGTTTCGGGTCGGTTCATGTTGACGCGTGACATGCACACAAATTATATATTTCATACAACCCAACACACTATTAGTAAAAATAATAATAATAATATTAGGTAATAATAATAGTAGTAATAATAACAATAAGGATAAAAGTAATAATAATATCAATAATAATAATAATAATATGATAAAGATCATAATAAGGATAATAATGATAATAATATAACCCACACTATAAACAAAACATATGCACAAGAAGGCACACACACTTACAAAACACACTCAACACACATACCCGACACACACACTCCACACACACACATACACACACCATATGAGAGACATACACCCTTAAACCCACATTATCCACACTATAACTCATGTTTAAATACACACGCTCGCATTCATATATTAAACACACACACGCCGGATTACATACTTGATTCACACATGCACCAAACACACCTAAACACACACACACACATATACCATCGAACACGTACGCTGTCGAACACATACACACACTCATGATTTATACTTACACACACAACACATAAACACACAAAAATTCACCTATGGAACACATTCACACACACATATACACACACACTAAAACAACACACACCTGCACACTCACTGAACACACACGCATACACACACACACTACGCATATACATACACACGCATTATACATACATATATCATATGTATGCAAATACACACATCACATACACACACACACTGCACATATTGAACACACACACACTGCACATTCACACATACACATCGCGTACACACACACTGCACATATACATACACACACATTATACATACATATATCATATATATGCACATACACACATCGGATACACACACACACTGCACATATACGTACGCATACACTCTGTTCAAATACACACACACTTCACGCACACATTGCATACATACACGCAAAACCGCCACACACGCATATACATATATATACATTCCCGTTCGCATACACGGTATACATACGTACACCTATATATACATACGATAGTACATACACACACATATATACATACGTGCATATGCGATCTTACAT
>BJCM01206763.1:0-19532 GCA_018326385.1 Flaveria bidentis | reverse complement strand
TGTTGTACTCAATTTCTCAGCTTTTATGTGATCTTTACCTGTGTGTTGTATGCCGTATATTATAATTGCTACGGTTATTGTTTTCTTTATTAAGTCGGGGGTCTCTTCGGAAGCGGTCTCTCTATCTCCCTAGATAGAGGAAAGACTCGCCACCAACTACCCCTCCCAGACCCTGCTCTTGAGTGGGATTTACTGGGTATGTTTGTTTGTTTGTTTATAATAGTTGCAGTTTCTATGCTGTTTATATGGACATCAACACTCTTTTAACTTAAATAGTTATATTAACACAATCTGTGCTGTTATTGAATATTGATCTATGTTAGACATAAAATTGTTGCTAAGAATTGCTAAAAAAGTTTATCATTTGTGCAGGAACCTGGTGCAAAGCATGATAATTTAGTTTTGCTTTTTCTGGAGAAATGGTAAGATCCTAGGCTTTTCTACCACCATATTGCCCATCCATTTTTTCTATAAAAAAACAACAGCGATCATCCAATACTTTTATTCATATCTGAAATAACTCACAATAAAATGATGATTTGTTTTTTTTGGTAAAGGATCACAATCACTTCACCATAAAGACATTTATGGCCATTATGGCCGAGAGAGATGCTGCCATCCAAGAAAGAAATTTAGCACTAGAAGAAAGAAAACGGGCATTTGCTGAGCGTGACATGGCAATGTTACAGCGGGATGTTGCACTAGCAGAACGTAACTCCGCTATACAAGAACGAGACGAAGCAATCAACACTATTCGTTTCCGTAGTAATTTTATCAACAAAAATATCATCTCAACAACCTCTGAATTACCTGAAAACATACAAAACCATGGATCACAACGTGGTTATAATGATGAAGAAACGCATCACATGTTTGAAATCCCAGAAGATTATCAACTCCCTCCCGAGAACACCAAGCCTAGAAAAGTAACCAAAAAGACTAAATCACAATCACCACGGACCAGTAGCAAACGGGCCAATGTAGTAAACATCAAGCGTGATTATGAAGAGAGTTCCAGTGATGCTCAACTCGAAGCATGGAAAGACGAATTGGGATTAAACCAAGTGAATTTTGACGAAACAGCCATGCCAGTGCCCGTTTGCTCATGCACAGGTGTACCGCAGCCTTGTTACAGGTGGGGCAATGGCGGTTGGCAATCGGCCTGCTGCACCACCACTATATCAATGTACCCTTTACCCCTGGTGACTAACAAAAGGTATTCAAGAGTTGGTGGTAGAAAGATGAGTGGTGGTGCATTTACCAAATTGCTGACTAGACTTGCTTCTGAAGGCTATGACCTCTCTACCCCTCTTGATTTGAAGGACCATTGGGCCAAACATGGTACTAACCGCTACAGCACAGTAAAATAGCTTGCAGAATTCATCATCAGGTTTTATAAAAACCTATGATTTTAGTTTTTTTCCTTTTTAAAAAAAGTTATTATGTGGTATAGGAATGATAACATGTATGTTTTGGGTACAAGAGGTTCTAAAGGGAGAAAACATCTGGATGGCAAGAAGGGTAAATTAGTTGTTGCCTTTTTATGTTGTTGTATCTGACAGAAAAAGAATCATGGATTGTATTTCAAGAGAAAACTTGTGGGAGAATTCTGTGTTTGTATTTAAGTTTATTATATTATTATCTTTTGGCTTTTTGGTCGATATACATGTCTATGTGCATACTTAAAATTGTGAATCATTTTTAAAAATGAGTACTAATTTCCATTAGGGATATATCTGATTAGATATGTATTTATGGTTTGATGTAAGGTATAAAGCTAAGGGTTAAGTAATAGGTTCGGGTCAACCTAGGTTTATGTTAGAAGAGAATCTAACTATCTAAGTAAAATAGGTTTGGGTAAAAATGAATTATTTAAAAGTGTTAATTCGGTTTTGTATTTGGTTAAAAGGTTGGTTTTAGAAAAAGAAAAAGAAAATATTTTATTGGCAACGATGGTGCTTGGGTGGAGGCGGTGGCTATGATGGGGTGAGATTGGTTGTGGCGAACAATGGTAGTGTCGGACTTGTAGATGGTGGCAACATACAATGGTTGTGTGTGGTGTTGGCTCATGTGTCGGACTTGTAAATGGTGGCAACACACAATGGTCGTGTGTGGTGTTGGCTCATGTGAACACATTTTAAGTGTTTTTGTAAGAGTGTCTTATTGTGATATGTTATATAACTAAGTCGATTCGTTATATAGCTTGAGTCGATTCGGTATATAGCTTGAGTCGATTCGGTATATAGCTTGAGTTGATTAGTTATATTATTCGAGTTGATTCATATAAAACTAAATTGATTTGTTATATAGTATTGTTGTATAATTTGAGTTGATTTATATAAAATGAAATTGATTTGTTATATAATTTGAGTTCATTTGTTATATAATTTGAGTTGATTCGTACAAATCTATATGAAAACTTTTTTTAACACATATCAACCTAGTTTTGTGAAGAACAAGTCATGATTGACATGTAGGCAAATATCCATTTTCATCATGTGTTAGTTAAAAAAAAACTTCTGTTTTTTTAAACTGTAAAGAAATTCTTATTATGATTTTCTAAACGATTTCTTGAATTAAGAATTAATTTCCTTTGAATCTACTATTCTCCACAATAGGATAGCAAACAAGTTCTTAAGTCAACTCTTTTATTTTTAACAAGTATAACTTATTCTGATTACATCACATGTCTGACTTCATTGATTTTTGTTTGTAGAACAACTATTATAGATGATTACTATGAATGATGCATGTGACTGAATTGTTCTTTTAGAATACCGATAAGTTATTCATGTTTCACAAATAAGTTGTAGCATATCAATCGATTGTGCATTCATCAATGAATATATCAAAACACCATTATAAAATCGCTTCATAAAAAGATCATAGTTTTAAATTCTAACATAAAATATGTAAGAAGTTGATGTAGTTTAGAAGTAAGATAGTGTTTGATATACGTGAATGTAACATGTAATAAAATAGGTCATTTGCTTATTTAATTAAATAAGAATGAAATTGATCATTAAATAAGAATTGTGATTCTTTCTATTCTAATAATTTTCATTATTTACAAGAAATGGAATGATATTTTGTAATTCATGATTCGAAATACGACCTCACTCATTTCCCGACTCATGACAGACGCCAACCACCACAAACAATCACCAACCTTCCAACACTTATTCTATTCTTTCATCTTTTCCTTGCTATCACACAACACAAAATAAGTATTTATTTAATTCTGTAATACTTTACAAACGGAACGTTCATACAAAACGAAAAATGATGCAAGTTAAGAAAATGAATAAATTACGCAGACAGTACTTGTGGTTTGGGTCAAACTTTGGATTTAGCCCTAAACTAATTTTTTATAGATTTGATCCCAATTGCAATATATGCTTTTATATATGGTCCCCGTGTTTGATAGGACTATAAAAAGTTATGTTAAATGACTATCGTACTCTTATAAAGGTTACAACTTGATCCCTTGAAGTTATAAGTATTTCTATTTTTTTTGTAGCAACTTTTTGTGTAATTTACTCTAACTTGAAATAAAATCTTAGAAACCTCAATTGAACTTTTCCGTTGTTGGCACCCTTCTCTCTAACCACCCCACACGAGATCTGGGTTTGCTAAACAATTTTGTCTAATAAGAACAACTCTAAACCAATTTGCCCTCTTTTCTTTGAAATCAAACTGAATGTATGTAGATTTTAACCTTAATTCCAATTGGTAGATCTAGCATCGACATCTCCAAAAATCTTCTTTTGGACCCTATTTGTTTTAAAACCCCCTCGTTAAGGATGGAAAATACATTGTTAAAGCATATTTAGTTTCGTTTGTAACTACATTGAGTTAAAGTCCTAACAAATGATCTAATATTTAAATTATAAAAACCGTACTAAAAAAGATGAATACTTTATGAAACGAGGGTTTGCTTTGCGATTTCAGATCAATATCGATAATTGGTGACAAGGTTACGAGCAACAATAGGAGAGAATTGAAGGCTGTAATCTACGTAAGCTTTTTTCTTTTGTTAAACTACATAAAATGCCCTTGAAACTAAATTATTATTGCTTATAAATAGTAGGAATGAAAGGGTAACTTTTTTAAATGTTAAACCTACCAAAATATCCCTTATATTAATTTACCAAATTAAAATTGTTAAATTTAAGGATCATCATTGCAAGCAAAATATTGTAATTAAGAGTTTAAGTATAGGGATCAATTTTGTAAATTACTTTAGGGCATAATGACCATCTAGTTTACTCAAGAAAATTTTTTTTAGAAAAGAAATAGATAATTAGGGAAAGTTTACGGTACAAAGTAAACGATTCATGTGAAATGTACGAAGTGATAACAACCATTAATCTAAACGATGTACGATTCAATTTTAAGATAAAATAATTATGCAAAAATTATGTATGGAGGGATAGATTTAAAAATATGTTATAATTGTTGACTCTTTTCAAATTCCTTCCATTTTTTTACATGTATATAACTTTTATACGGCATTATTACTTTAAACATAAAATCAAGTACTTTATACACTTTAATACGAGGATAACTTGTATGATTATTAATTAGCAATTATAAATATAACTTGAATATTTTTTATAACTTACCCATCAGAAAAAAAAACATGTGTCATGAATCATGATCCGATGAATTCATACTATTCACACTAAAATCAGGATTCGTATAGTTAAATGGATCATTAATTAACCCTGTTAACACCGGCGTTAGTCACCGGCGTTCGTCACCGGCGTTCGTCACCGGCGTTCGTCACCGGCGTTCGTCAACGGCGGTAGAATCAAGTATTCCGGCCGGCGGAAGTACGCACAAATAATATTATCCAAAGCCAATACAATAAGCATCCCCATGGGCTCATCGGAATCCACTCTGTTAACTTCACAACAGGTTTTGTGACCCCCTCTTTAACCTAAACATATCACCACAATTAATTTCATCATACTAATCATCACTCTAATCATCAATATTTTCATTTCTCCTATAAAGAACACCGATGATGGAATCACCACCGTCTCCCAGCGATTTGAGGTTGCCGATCCCGTGCTAGAGAAGCTTAGATCCCTTCAAATTGTGAGTTTTTATTCACCAGATGTATGCCTGTGAGATGTTCATATAATCATTAAATCATATGCAAAATCATATGCTTGTTGTTGTGCATTTATCGCCAATAGTAGTCAGCTTATGCAGTTGGTTGAAGGGTTCTATGATCACTTACGCTGATGTGAATTTTGTTTGTAAAAGTTGAAATTTTGTTCATGCTGCTAGTGTTTCTTCATAAGTTGGTGTGTTTGTGATTCATATGTTGAATTTTCTAGTGCAGGCATCTCCGATATTGACATATGCATCAACAGAGAGCAGCTTGACGGATATATTGGTCAGGAAGCCATCAACTTCTGATAATACAGGTATAGATGTTATACTCCTTTATAAATCCAGACAATGATAAAAAGTATAGTTAATTTAGTTGTGCTAGTTGATATTCTGTTGGTAAGAGCAGTTAAAAATTGTCCCCTAAGGCAAATCTCTCATCGTTGATCGTTCCATTCACATTCAAGATGCTAGGTTATTAGGAATGCCAAACCTCAAATTCCATCATAGCCTTTGGGCGCATCGACTGTGGATCAGAGCACAACTACATATATAAGTGTGTTTCGTTAGGAGCAACACAAGTTGAGTGATCTTATAGGAAGTTTTCACCAAGATAACCAAAAGCAAAGCTGTGAGTTCCTCGTTAGTGAGGCGGATAATATTGGTTGGTACAAGGGTCTGGATGTAACATAAGAGAGCCAACGATAGAGGTTATTATTAGAACTTTACTTTTAACTTCATGAAGGGCATCTTATTATTAGGTGCTTTAAGATATTGGAAGGAGCTAAACGTCCTAGAATTTAAAAACACACAGAATGATTTTGGTTGATCAGTCCTGCTGTATTGATCTTTTTATTGTGCTTCTGATAGGCATTGTAAATCCAAAGGTGCTACTAGATCTTTTTTCAGTGTACCAAGAGTTGCAAGAGAAACAGGCTCAAAACATCAACAAAAGACAGGTTCGCTTTTAATTAAGTAAAAACAGTTGGATAAATATGTTGGTCAACCCGTGGTTTGTATAGGATCTGTTAGCATTAAGAGCTCTCAGAAGTTGGTTTTCCGTCTTTTGTGGGACCAATTTGTTTTGATTGGCAGTAGAATGTTTGGTTTTATATACAGTTTAGAAAATGTTGGTCTTTTCTGCAGGAAGAAATAGAAAACAAGATAGAACTTGCAGATGCTTTGGCAGTGAAACTTCTTCGAAGATATAATTACTCTGTCTCGGCAATGAAGACAACATCAATTCACTTATCTGGAGGTATTCTACTCGTCACTTATATGAAAACTCGGTTAACTTTCTTTTAGCACTCAATTTGTTGCAAGTTGGTCATCTGATGCTAATGCCATTTTCCCGTCTTGGCTCGTTTCTTAATCATCTCATACTGTATCATTATGTGTATGATCCTTGAGTTATCTTTAAGTTATTTAAAGACTTGAGTTGTAAAAAAGTACAAATTAATTAAGATCATATATCTTTCTCCCTTTAATGTTGGTACCCTTTTGAATTAAACATTTATTGGGTATCCTCTTAAATCACCATAAAACTTTCTGTGCCATTAGAACAAGATTTTAATGTTCCAAACTTCAAAGTCACCTTTTTTAAATCACAGTGATATAACCACATAATATTTTACACAAATGTTACCACATAAATTCATCCAGGCGTTCGTTAATTTGTCATCTCATGCCTCTGCATTCCATCAAAACCATAAAAAAAAACTCTACATGTATGTCATGCATATTTCACCTTTCATTAAATATACTAAATGCTTTATACTAACGATAAATACGAGAATGTTTTGAATCCACTTATATGAACTTCACAACGCATACATATTAGCATAATAAATATTGGTCGGTTTTGCTTAAATGTTTAAATAAGTGAGATTGTTTGGATTGATCGGATATGTGTCTACACTACATATGTTGCTGTAATTTTCCTCAAATGGAGAATATAAATTATAAACAACTAACCAGATTACAATTTTGCAATCAGTTGAGGAGTTACAAGTGGAGCTGGGGGAGCTGAAAGGAAGGCTAACCGAAGTGATTAGTAACTGTGATGCTTTATGCAAAAGAATTGCTGCTGGTGGACCTGAACCGCTTTGCTCATCGGTCAAGCCATTTGCAGCAACAGCTGCTGATTTAAAAACAACCACGAGCCATTCCTCTGCTTAAAATGGTGCACCATTGCAGCTCAAGCCTGATACTTAGATCAACTTCTTTCTTGCTCAGTTTCTATGTATTTAAACCAAGCTTAGTCCATGATGGCGAATGTAAAATAGTCATTTTTATGTCGTTGAGACTGCAAGTGACCATATACATCAAGGACATCCAAAAGCCTGAATTCGAATGTAGAAAGCTATAAAGAAAACTAAGACTAGCAAGGAGTAACAAGTCATCAGATGAAGAAGTAACATGCAACATTAGTTTTTTATGACATTTGGATGTAAAATAATTGTTATGGTTTCTAAATGCTTTATTTTTGGTTAAGGTTGTAATTCAATATCGATTTTGGGGGTGGAAACCTTCATACATGAAGTATTCAGGAATCAATGAAAAATAATTGTATTTGATTTGGTAATTATATGTTCATTGATTGAGGTAGGATTTTTGCGTGCTTACTATTGATGAGTTCTTGATCGATATTCGCTGAGAGAGATGTTTTGGATTCTCAAATCTAAACACTTCGGTTTTTGGAACGTTTTGGATGATGTTGTACAAACTGTGGCAACTTCACATTTTTGGAGGTTGATGAATTTTAAAATTTCAGCATTTTTCATAACAAAAATTTTGTTGTTTTGTGGTAAGAATAACATATTGCTCTCTAAAGGTGAACGTAAAAGGTCCAGAAGTTTACGATACTTAAAATTATATTCTTCAACTTTTGAAGTTTGCTTTAATTTGATTCAAACATCATTTTAATTAGACGAATATGTACGGGTTTATATGATTAATTAGTTGTTAGTAAATTTCATATAAATAGTTTTGCTAAATATTATAGTATCTTTCAACTCATAAAATGCTTTACATTTGACATTTGAAAATAGTAGAAACTTTTTTTAATGTATTTATAGATCTTTAAATTTATATATCATATTAATAGTAAAATAAGATTGTATATGATAATACTTAAATTAGATTTAATCGTATAGTCACCACACGTTGTCTAATGTAGCACCGTGGTCACATTGTGAATATCGCACCCTTTGAATGTGGTTCGTACATGGGCCAATGGTAGTTTTGGGTTAAATGTGACTTTCACATGTATAAAGAGATAAAAAATACAATATGTTACTACACTTATGTATCATATCATTGAGGTTAATTCTTCGATCTAACACATACTTCTCATTGGTTGCATTTGGTTTTCTTTTGCCTTATGTTTCTTTGCCCTTCCATCTCATAGCGTGAGGCTATGCTTCATGGTAAAGTGGGGTTTGAAATGGGGTGGGGCTTGTTGTCGCGCCCAGCTTGTGACAAGACTCGTGCTCTTTGATCAGACATGGTCTTTAAATACGCTTATGTCATCACAACATATCTATAGATCTATAGATTAGAAAGAAAAGTAAATGCCAATGTTTATCATATTACCTCTTGAACTCATGCAACATCTCTTGCCATACTCTTTATGACATGTTGGATGTTCAAGAAAAAAAAACTGAAGTAGAAAAAAGTCACCTCCTTCAACTGTTGATATCACACCATATCTCGGTAATCGGAAATCGGAAAAGCAGAATCGAATGAAAAACAAAAACAGAGACGACGTAAACCACACTCACAACTCATAACCCGATTTTTCTCATGCCTTTTACAACTACTAACTCTCTTCCTCACTTCTTCTTCTTCTTCTTCTTCTTCTTCATTTTCTCCATTTTCTATCAAAACATCCCTTAGGGTTTTTCATCCCTTTCTTCTTCTCACCGCCTTTCCGTCTCTTTCTACTACTTTTAGGGTTCGTTCCATTCCTTAATCAGTTTGCATTCTTGATTTCATCCATACGCAGATTTGCACTCTGAACTTGTACCTCATTTCAATTTTAAGATTCTGTTTGATGCATGTTTTTTTTGGTTTAGTATTTGTATTTGTGCTTTGCAGGAGTTCGTCTTTGGTGTTCCTGATCAACTGCTATTGTGAGGTACGTGTGATTAAGTTACATGATTTGCAGTTTAAGATTAATAGTTACGGAATCTTGGTGTATCTGCTCATCATTTACTGGTTTTTGGTTGAAACTAGTGATGGCAAGATGATTTTACGTAAGTAGTATTGATTTCGAATCCTTAATTGATTAATTGATGTACATTAGTTTGCTGCTGCTCTGGTCAGGCCTGTATGCTGCACTGATTCTCTTACCTGTTTTCCCTTGGTCATCATTTATGTGTACCCATATGGTTGTGAATAAGAGCACATGATATGGTGCGTGAATTGACGTGTGAGAGGATGTAGTATTTTCTTAGATAATAACACTAACGAATGGTGAGTGTGTGAGCGAGACCATAGCACCCCTTGAGTAATCAGGGGTGAAATCTCACTCACCATAACACATGTTCTAATGTGATTATGATAAGCTGACAAGTTTTTTCCTGCTTTGAACCATGAATTTGGTAAAGTTAGATCAACTGGTAACTTTTAATGTCTGGGCCAAGTAAATGATTCCAGGTATGCGTGACATATATTCAAGGAAACATTTTTAGTTTCAATGATTATAACTGAGTTTGATCTTTTGAACCCAATTTGTGATTTTCCCTAAATGATCTCCATCACGGAGGTCAAGGTTACATTAATGGCTGATCAGTTTTGTAATTGGAAAGAGATTGACTGTAGGAAATCTAGTCCGTTACTGTGGTAATAGGAACTTTTTTTGATAAGTGATCAACCGATAAATCTTTATAGCACATGCACAGATTGAGTATTAATAAAGGCTTATCGTCATAACATATTATTGTAGTTTTACTAATGCTAAACTTACATATTAACCTACAATTTATAGCCCTATAATTTGTTACTTTTAATGCTTGTAAATCAATTTTTTTATTGATCGGCTTTGTCTAAGTGGTTCCTTACTAATGATCATGTTACTATGTTAGCATTTAATGGGTAAACACACGTAGTTATATAACATCTCATTGTACATAAGAAAATGCCTAACATTACTTACTTTTTAGATTAAATGCTGGGAAAGGGGGAAAGTAAACATGGAGTCGGTTGTCAAAATCCTTGGAAACAACATTTTAGGACTTCTTGGGTTCAACCTTCAGGGACGAGTTTCCTTAATATCCCACAAATATATTGGTCATGCCCACCTCGAGTAAGATATAATCCATGATTTCATCGCAACTTAATTATGCTTTAGGTTTCTCTTGTTTAAATCCCTAAATGAAACAGTTTTTGGTGGACCCCGATTGGAAAATAGAAGCGGGCTCTGAGAGCCAAGAAATTCGTATCCAACTCCAAAGAGAATCAAGAACAGCTGAAGTAATCTATTATCGCGAATCTGACATTCCTCCTAAGTAAGATCTTTACCCTTTTGTGAACAAATTTTGACATGTTTAATATACTGTAGGTAATGATCAGCATGTTTATCTACTTTCTTGTAGTCCGCATGTTGCATCAAATGCACTCAATTTTAATGATGTTAGCAGAATCCCTGTCATCCCCCTTGATGTCATTACTGATGAAACATCACTTGATGACCCGTTAATCTCACCTGGTCCCACTGCAAAAGAAGGAGAAAAAACTACGCACCCTCTTTTACCAAGAGATGAAGTGATAGGAACAGCTGTGGCACTTGTGGCTTTGATCAAGTCCATGGAACCAGGAAGTCAAATTGACCTCGAGTTGCTTATTCAGCTTCTTTGTAACCCGGGTATGCTTGATAAGTTGATGAAGGAACATAGACTCTTGGCCTATCAGAATTCAGTAATCACGCGTGCACAACTTAATGACTGTTTTTCTGTTCCCACGCCTAACACAAGATCAGCCATTCATGGTTACAGCACGTGGTCGTCATCAGCACCATATAGTCCCCTGTCTCAAGGTGTAAAAAGCATGATAGAGCAACTTCATAGTCACACAGAAAGTCAAAAGCCGAGCTCCAACAAAAAAGTTGACGTGGGTGAACTAAGGAAACTAATCAATGAGTATGGGGTTCATTTACGGGATGATTCCGTCAAAACTAGGCCTGCTGTGGTCAAGGATGCGAATTACTACAGGAGACTTGTCTTGCTACATGGGATGAGTCAAGAGAATGATAAACCACAAGGATATGTGAAGCCGATTAGGTCCCAAGAATGGGGACCATGTGCGTATTTCAATAGCCCTAAAGGTTGCAGGCACGGTTCCAGTTGCTTGTTCCTGCACGTTAAGGGTGGTTCAGGGGGAGGTAGTCAGGGAGTGCAAGAACAGCAAGGTGCCAAAAGGATGAAGCTTTCTGGTGGTATTTTTGCTAGACATACATGAAATATCATGATTGGCTCGATAGAAGCTTTGGTTTTGAATTTTATAGTTCTTGGTACATTTCTTTTTCGAGGGGCAAATGGTTTAATGGGTTTAGCTCTATTAGCTGAGATATTTGAAGTCGGTTCTATTCCCTTCGTATAGAAAGTACCTGAACTTTATGGGATATGATGCCATTACCTGGGTTGAAGCTGGACCGGGATTGAATCAGAAACCGAAACCGAATCTGAATTATAAACTTCGGCAATTGAAATCTGGTCGATCTAGACTGGTAGGGTCCTAAACCGAAGTAAAAAAAATTATAAACATGGAATTTATTTTATGAAATAAGTTTTCTTTAAAACGAAACAGTCAGGTTTTGTTTCAGACTTGATCCAGTCGAATCAATAATCAGTTTCCAACATACTTTTAGACCAATAAACAGATAGGGTTTTCCACATAAAGCTGGATAATTGATTTATCGAGATTACAAGAACTTTAAAGACTCGGTTTGATGCAACCCTCGACATATTATGAGAATTTTTTTACTTGAAAATATTTATGTCACCATGATCTTATAGAATTACAACAATATTCCTCATAAGTTTATAACTTTATCATATTATTTTTCCCCCTTTCTTCAGACCAACCAACTAGTGGCAAGTCGTATATTAGATTAGACACTCATCTCATTTTGGATCTGTAGCTCTCTCTCTATTGTAACTCGATTGGTTTAGGAGAAGAGGAGGCAGTCTCATGGTTTTTTTTAATATGAATGTCATTTGTTTGAGTCTCATTTGATGTAATATGTTTGGGTGGGCAAATGGTTTTATCGCAGTAAGCCTTCGGATGATTAGTTTTTATTGGAGTGGTGGACGGGTCGTATCACCAGCGATGTTTGTGTTTATAGGATGTGAGTGGCCTTAATGGCTCAGGGTATAGTATACACTTGTCAATTCAATTTCATTTTGTTCATGTTAGGCTCATTTATACTTCCCATCAATTATGGTTTTTTTAAACCGATAACATCAGCGAAATACGTTGATTAGATCAATTTGTCAATTTTGGCTATCTAAAATTTTGTTTGCTTTTGCAATTTTGGTAATTTCAATTCCTAATTTATTTAATCAACTCTAGTTTTTGCTGTGAACATGTTAAATTACTTTTAGTTCTTTGTTATTTATTGTTATTTTCTTGTTAATTTGGTATTTTTTTATTTCTATATTTTTTGTAATTAGGTAGTCAATCACATATCTTATTCTTCAATCCTTTAGTAGTCGCGAGTTAAACTTAACATATTAATTCTATTTTTTGTAATTCTATATTTTTTATTTCTATATTTTTTGTAATTTCTATATCGTTTTAGCTTGGTTGTTTGGTATAATGTTAAGGAATTCTTTCTTAGTGTTTAAATGTTTTAGTTAAGCTGCTTGGTTAAATTATCTCAAATTAAGTCTCAAGATAGTGTATAGTTGTAATTGATTTATTACTTTTAGAGAGTATCTAACTGTCAACTAAAACTAAGGGTATTTGTAGGATCTTAATGCTAAACGTGAAGGTATTTTTTTATTGATTTCTTTTACAAATTAGTTGAAAAAGTTTGTAAGGTTTTATGTAAGGCTGATGCATCTAAAACATTTAAAGTCTTTCCTGTGTGTATGCACTGAAGTACAGAGTAGAGATACTTCGGAAGTTTTACACCATGCACTAGAAATATCTAAGTGTAAAATCTTCCGAAGCCAAGACCAATATCTTCCGAAGCCAAAAGTGAAGTCTTCCGAAACTTTAAAGACAAAGTCTTCCGAAGCCAAGAAGTGAAGACAGATTATCTTCCGAAGACTTTTGAATACATGCTCTATCTGATGTACTTTACCATAAAGCTGGATCCTTTTCCGCTGCAACTCTGTTGACTCACCAACTTTCACAAGTTGGTAAAAAGATCCATGCTTTTGATAAACTGTATATTAAGGTCTTGAGTATGTGTTTTCTACTTTTTTGTATTTTTATCATTTTTGTAATATATTAGGATGTGAACTATGACATATCATAGTCACTAATCAAAAGACAATCTGTCTTTTGACTTTACATTTGATTTTGTTGTCTAGTTTTAAATGTTTTCAGCTGGCCTTCAAAGTATGACTGGCTGTAGGATATAGTATAAGTTATCTCAGATCCTTGTAACTCTAGATGTATGCTTTAACACTTGTAAAAGAACTTAAGAGCAATATACAACATTCTTGAAAACCATTTACTTATGTTGTTTGTTCTTGGTCCTGTCTCATATTTTGCTTGTGTTCTAAGTATCAATCCAGTGTGCTACCAGTTCCCTTTTTGATCTATTAAGTGTTCTATTAACACTCTTCTCACTGTGTGTTTGTGTTGCAAGTGACCAACCCCTTTGAACGGTCCTGCAATTGATATAAGAGCATTCCATGCTCTTGATTGTAAGATTTCACCATCTTAAGATCCCTCACACACACACACAAAATACTTAATATCTCAAATGGCAGCTATTACTAAAGCTGATATGAAAACTTGAATCATGACAAAGTCCTCACTATCACTCCTGAAGACTTTTATACTTGGTGCCAACGGATGGAAGGGTTCATTAAGTCACAAGACTCCAGGATGTGGGAATCTGTTGTCTCATGCCTTACATACCCAACACCTCTTCAATTGCTGTTAGAGGTGGTATGATTCCAAAGGTTGTGGCTGATTATTCTGAAGGAGATAAGAAGAAAATAGATATTGATAAGAAAGCCATGACAACACTTCAAACTGCTCTTTCAAACTCCATATACAGAGGCTTCAAGAAGTGCAAAACAACTAAATAGCTATGGGATGCACCAAAGCTGATGTATGAGAGGTCAAATGAAGCCAAGGAGAACAAGAAGGATCTCTTAAAGAAAAAAATTGAAAACTTCACCTTCAAATCAGGTGAAACCATGACTCAACAATACTTTAGGTATGTTGAGATTGTAGACACTCTAATGGATGTTACAGTGACTCTTGAGAACATGGACATTATAAGGAAGTTCATGTACTTTCTTCCCAGATAATGGACACTTTACTGTGTTGTTATCAAGAAAACTGAGAACCTTAAGACTCTTACTTTGACATAGTTTTATGGTATTTTTAGTGGATACCATATGGAGATGAACATGCAAGGTTCATCTGGTAACTCCAGCAATCAACTGAGTTCAGCCTTTCATATGGTTGAAAGGGATAGCATAGAACCACAATATAATCTTATATGCTATTTTGACAACTCACAAAAGGGTCCTTTTATCACCTTCCTGGAGACACCAAGAGAAATCTACACTCAAAGAAGCCCATTCCAAGAGACAAGCTCTTCACAAGCCTTTGTGTCTTCTGATGAAAGCACAAGCAACTTTCTCTTCACCCTTGAAGATCTAAAATGTATCAATCCAGATGACCTGCAATACATGGAGATAGTTCAGCAAATAACTTTGCTCACTCATAGAGCCAAGAAGTTCTAAGAGGATAGAGAGAAGTGTAAGGTTTCATATAAGGATGATGCAATCCAAAACATCCAAATAGTCTGTCTTGCATGCATGCACAAAGTGCTGAAGTAGAATGCTTCGGAAGTTTCACATTCTGCATTAGAAAATATTCCAAGTATGAAATCCTCCGAAGCCAAGACCAATATCTTCCGAAGCCAAACATGAAGTCTTATGAAGCTTTAGAGACAAAGTCTTCCGAAGCTACTTTATGCAGACAAATTTCTTCTAAAGACTTTTGAGTTCATGCTTGATCTGATGTACCTTTTACCATAAAGCTGGACCACCTTTCCGCTACAACTCTGTTTGACTCACCAACTTTCACAAGTTGGTGAAATGGTCCATGCTTTTGGTAAACTGTACATTGAGGTCTTGAGTCTGTTTTTTTCTACTTTATGTACTTTTATCCTTTTTGTAATATATTAGGATGTGAACTATGACATGTCATAGTCACTAATCAAAAGGCAATCTGCCTTTTGACTCTACATTGATTTTGTTATTGTCTAGATCATGTATCCAGCTGGCCTTTAAAGTATGGCTGGGTGTAGGATGTAGTATAAAGTATCTCTGGTCCTTTGTATCTTAATGTATGCTTTGTAACACTTATAAGGAACTAGAGAGCAATATACAACATTCTTGAAAACCAAATACTTGTGTTATTTTGTTCTTGTTTTGTCTCTTAATTACTTGTGTTTCTTAGTATCATTGTAACTGGTTTCTAGTTCTTCATTTGATTTGTTAAGTGTTCTAAAATAAATCTCTCCTTATTGTGTGTTGTGTTGTAAGTGACCAAACCCCTCAAACGGTCCTATAGTTGGTATCACAACATTCCAGGCTCTTGATAGTGAGATCTCACTATCTTAAGATTCCTCACACACACAAAATACTTAACATCTCAAATAGCAGCTATGGAAAGTTTCCTATCAATACAGCTAGTGGAAAGTTTGGGCTAGATAAAAGCAAAGTCAAGTGTTAGAACTATAACCAAATGGGTCATTTTGCTTGGGAGTGCAAGGCACCAAGGACAAATGGTGGCCAAGCACAAACCAAACCAAACTACACTGAGAAAGCCATCCAGAATGAGAAGCCAAAGTAGCAAGCTGCAGTTGCTGTTGAAGAAGGAGGCTTTGACTAGAGTTTTCAGGTGGAAGATGCATCTCCAAACCAAGCACTAATGGTTGACCATGATGAAGCAAAGTTACTGGAACATCTCTGTACATCTGAATGTATTGCTAAAGTTAATAGATACAAGTCCTACAACTTAGAGATGAGATCTGATCTTAAGTCCTTAAATATCTTAAAATCTGATTTCAAAAGATCTGAAAATGTAGATACATCATGTTCCTAGTTTATGAGCTTTAATGTAAAAGTCTTTCATGTCTTACACATATGTAATGATTTGATTCAATGATATATAATATGTGGTTGATGCTTATTAATGTTTATTTATTTCATATTATTAGTGTGTTGAGTATAATTCATATGTATAAACTTATTATATAGGTTTGAAGTTATTGTACATAGTTCTTAGTCAATAATGATTGAGAAATGTGTTTAACCTAGTCGGATGAGTCTTCATGCTAGTGGACCATACTAATGGACCATACGCATGAATACATCATGCTTATGGACCAGTCGCATGACTGAACTAGGAGACTGGATCAGTCATAGGATTGAGACATAAGATTGACTCAGTCGCACGACTGAATCTTTAGTCGTTCGTATGACTCAATCGCATGATTCAGTCGTACGAATGAAAACTACAAACCTATAAATACCACTTAATTCGTGGAAAAACAAAAGAATTCAGAACACTTTGAGAGAGACTTCGAATATACATAAACCCTAGCCGTCCAGAATGTCTAGGACACCCAATCCAACTTCATAGTTCGTTCTTGATCGATTACTACTTGTTCTTAACATTTAGTTTATTCATATATCAATCAGGGTAACGTTCTCACTGATTGGATCGTCAATCAAAAAGGAACCCACACTATTTGATCTGGTTTCACGCATTATCAGTTAGTATTCCGTACCTACACGGTCCTAACAAGTGGTATCAGAGCTTTGGCTCTTGATTTTGCGTGTGATTTGATTAGTTTTGGTGTTAAACTTAACGTTTTCATTCAAAAGAGTCATTCTTTTGAGTCAAAAAGTGTTTTCGACGTTTTATGGCATTGTAGTATCATCCGATTGAACTCATTCGTACACTCCATTCGTACAACTGAACTCATTCGCATTCGTTATTCGCACGACTGAACAACTCCAGTCGTTTGAGTCCATTCGTCTTGTTCATACGCACGACTGAATCCAATCGCATTATTGAATTCATTCGCACCTTTCATTCGCACCCTTCATTCGCACCCTTCATTCGCACGAGTGAACCATACTCATAGTCCATTCGTATGATTGAAACTATCCTGTTCTCCAACTACCAAGTTTATAGAAATGGAAGATCAGTTTGCTGCGTTTACTGCCGGGAAGGACTCACACATCCAGAACCTTCTGCTTCTGGAAAATGAGATAGGAAATCACAAAAAAGTGCCGAAGCTTATAACGTTAGATGACTATCCACAATGGAAACAATGGTTCGATATTTACTTAAATGGAGTTGATCCAATCTTTGGACATCCATCAAGACTGGTTACACGGTGCCAGTCAATGCTAATGGAGTCAAGTTAACTTTGGGAGGAATGAATGAAGCACAAAAGATACTCTTCAATGCTGAGAAGAAAGTTTATGCCCTGTTGACTCAGTTAATACCGAAAGACATTTTTCATTAGTTTTCTGAGAACAAACATGCCAAAAAGCTATGGGAGGCTTTAGAGAAGAGATATGATGGTAATGCAATGTTAAAGGCGCCGAAGGGTAAGGCTCTCAAGAAGGAGTTTGATAATTTCTCCTCAATAGGGAATGAGAGCCTAGATGTCATAATTGACAGGTTCTATCATCTAATGAGTGAGCTGCACACTCATGGTGTAACCACATCAATGGAAGATAAAGTTTCAAGTTTTGCTGATGGGTTACATGATAAATAGGATTCATTTGTGTCCAATCTCAAACAGAATGAAATTCTAGCAATGTTGGACATAAATGACTTCATCTTGAAGTTAAGAGAGGAAGAACTGAGGATGAAGTACAAGTCAAAGAAAGGATCTTACGTTCAGAATCCTTCACTCTACACTCAGTTTCGTCTCCAACTATTTCAGGAGCACCTTTACAAACAACTTTTGTGGTCTAGTTCATCTGCTTCTTCCCAAACCACTGCTTCAGGACCAGAAACATCAGGGTCATCTACTATCCAATATATAGTGTCTGAAGCCAACACTACAAAGTTGAAAACCGAGAATCTCGTTAATATCACAGTGGAAGTTGCAAAAGAGCACATGGATCTCCTAGTAGCTGTTGTCCAATCTTATGATGGCTTAGTTGCCGGGAAGATTGGAAATGGTCATCTTGCAGATGAAGATTATAAGCAAGTTGATGAGAATGAGCTAGAGAGAATGGACATCATATGGGCCCTGGCAAGTGCAGTCAGAAGAGCTAAAATGTTTGTCAAGAAGACGGGACAGAACCTAATAGCCACTAAGGATATGGCGTTTGCTTTTGACAAAACCAAAGTAACATGCTTTAATTGTGGTGAGAAGGGGCACTTTAAACGTGAATGTGTAAAGCCCAAGAAAACACGTAATGGAAATCCATTTTCGACCTTCAACCGTCAAGACAAGGACACAATTGGAACTACTTCTTCAAGCAAAGAGACAAAGGCTCTTACTGCTCAAGGTGATGAATGGCAAGACTGGTCCTTCCGCTGTGTTTCTCCTAGAGAATCAAATATTGCCTTTATCGAAGCAGTAGATGACGGGAATGCTAGTGAAGGTGAGAGTGCAGTTGAGCAAGCGATGTCGGATACCAAAGAAGCTGCGAATGTGGTAAATCACCTGGTTGAAGAAAAGCTTAGAGCAACAAGTTCAGAATCTCCAGCTACCGAAGGATCTAATTCTGCTTTGATGGCTGATTCAACCGATTCATCACAGGTAAGTTCTCTAGACCAGTTATTTGATAAACATGCTTGTCATGAATGTGATAAATTTAGAGAAAGCATTGATCTGAAGTTTGCTAGGGTATTAGAACATAATGATAACTTAGTAAATGATTTACAACTCTGCACAAAGCTAATCGTATTTTAAAACAAAATGAGTGCAGTTTTAAAGAAAAGATAGAACTTTTGGGGAAACAACTAAGGGAAACCAAGGTTGTTGCCTTAAATCAATCAAATGATATAAAGTTTTATTTAAATTATTTAGAAGAAACCAAAAAGGAAAAAGCAATTTTGGAAGTCGAGGTAAATTCTTTAAAACAAAAACTGCATAGTCGGGCTAGTTCTTCTCACATAGTTCAAAACTTAGTGAAAGAACGAAACAATAGGGAAGGTCTGGGGTACAAAGTAGTTGC
>BJCM01206759.1:0-10961 GCA_018326385.1 Flaveria bidentis | reverse complement strand
AGAAGAGAGAAGAGATCATTGACCAGCTTATCCAATTGGGAGCTGCCAATGAAGAAACACTCCTGCTACCACTAGAGGAGTTGATGAATCTGGAGAAGGCAACCCGGCTGAAACTTGAAGAAGAAGCCAGGTTGGCCTTGGAGAAAGAAGAAGAAGAACAGAAGGAAGCTGAATTGCGCTGAGAAGAGACAGGATAAAGTTCCTAATCTCCAGAGGCTTTAATCTTCAAGAACTCTCTCCACACAATGATAAGACGATCCTTTGGCTATACAACAAAGAGCAAGATCAAATAGAGAAAGAAAGAAGAAAGGCTGCAAGAGAAAAGACAAAGGAGAAGAAGAAGGAGGAAGAAGCTAGGGTCACTACAACCAGGAAGCTCTATGAAAAGGCCTGGATGAAAGACTATCTTCGGGCCCATGGTTTCTCTGGAAGGAAGGTGGGTCCCATGTCTGAGAAGACAATCCAACGGATTATCAGTGAAATCAAGGCTAACATCCGGTTGGGAAAAAAGAAAGAGGTGTATAGGAGGGTAAATGGGATGACCTTCACTGCAACCTCTCAACCACAGCCCTCACCCTCACCCTTACCCTTCACCATCAAAACCGAGCCTTTCACCCCTGAACCCACATCACTACCCACATCCACTCCCTCACCTCAACCACCTAAACTTCCCATCCTTCAACCTAAAATACTCTCCAGAACCTCTGAACCTCAGCCTACCCAACTACCATCCAAACCATCCCCTCAGCCTTCTTAACATCTCTCTCTTGAGGAGTTCAAGGAAATCAAGATGAAGCTCGCCAACTGTACTACTGTGAGTGTAGTCTCTTGTGAAGAAGACTCTGTCATCATTACCTATGTTGATGGATCTTCATTCTCCCTCACAAGAGATATATTCCTTGATTTGCCTAGAGGAACATTGGACCAGACTGCTAGACTTCTAAGCCTCAACACAAATTCATTAAATGATGAAGAGAAGAAACTTATAAGGAAACTGGTGACTCTGCTGGATACCAAGAAAGAGGACAAGATTCCCAATCAGTTTCTTGTGCCTAGAAAGAAATAAATCTAGTGGAGGTTCGATGAAACTTCTCTGAACTTTGTTGTGGAAAGGAAGAATGGAGAAGTCAATAGACTTAATGCAACCTCCCTGCTACACTCCAGCCGATTTGATATTGCTGAGTTAGCAGAGGAGCCATTCTCCAACCCCTCCAACTCTGAAACTGCTGCACTCATCAGAAATCATCTCAGCAGTCTTTATCTAGCCGAGCTAACTGCAAAAGCCAAGATTGAAGAAGAGTTGAAGTTGAGAAGACGGGAAGACAAGGTAAGATCTCCCACTAAGGGCGTTGCCTTTCTACAGATGGTAGAGGGTCCAGAATTGGAACCTATAGTTAGATGGGAATTTGATTACAGTTCCCATCAACTAACTCTTTTCAGAGGGCAACAACAGAGGGTACATGTCATCCATGGTGAGAGACTGGACTTCCTGGCTACCAAGGATCTGTACAAACTTCTCAGCACCACATAAGGGAAGAACAAGGAAACAGGCAAATATCTACTCTCCTTGGTGCTGAAAGTTTTGAGAAGTAGAGACAACTGAAGTTTTGGTAACATCAGCCTAGGGGGAGTTTGTTGGATCAAGAAGAAGCTGGTGCAACCAAAACCAATCCACTTAGACAATTTTGGTACTACTTTCAAGGGCTTTTGAAGCTTGGCATGGAACTTCTGAAGGTTGTAGAGTTCTTCCTAAGACAAAGTGAAAGACAAACTTCCGAAGACAGAACTCTATTTTCGAAGTCAAGAGCATGCTTCCGAAGATCAAGTCTTAGAAGAAAATCCTGATGACTACTTCTGAAGTATGATGAAAAGAAGAAGTCTCCAAGCCTTGGATGAAGCAGCCTCTTCCGAAGTATAGTGGCTTTGGAAGTATTTACTCTTCCGAAGCCATTTAACCTTCGGAAGACACTGCTATGAACTTGTGGACACAAGTATGGTCGCTGACACTCCGCTACAGACTTTTGATAAAGCATGTCCTCTTCCTAAAGAGCCATGCAGTTGACGATACTTTATTCCACTGTTTAGCTTTTATGATAGTACATGTTACCAACTTTAGTTGGTGACAAAAGGTAAGTACATGTCTTGACTACCATATCTCAAATAAGACTTTATCTGAAATAACTTAAACTATAGTCTTGTAGTATAGGCTATAACTAAGGGATCCCAACTAGTATCAAAGTATATTCGGTTATAGGTAGTATTATATATAGGTTCTTTTTGTAACTCATTGCAACAACTGCTTGTAAGAGTCTTGTATTATTGAGTTGAGAAGCAATATATATAAGCACCTTGAAAATTACTTTCTGTGTTCCTTATTACTTTCCATATTGTCATCAACTCTTACGGATTCTATCTTTATCCGAGTGTTGTTCTAAGTGAGTTTGAGAGAAAACATAGTGTTAAGTGACCAATATTGATCCTGCAATATGTATAGTCCGCATGTTTATCCCATCAATAATTTTGTAAACCATATTGTAGGTGATCCATTTAACATGGTTTGCAAATCAAGTTACCCTACTTGCACACACATGTGAGTTTTACAACATAAGTGGTTAGGTGACCTTTATCCCACAAATATCGTGTCCCCACCTCAAGTCACAAGTTCCCTCAAAACGGTTAGGTGACCTTTATCCCATTAAGAGTTTCCAAATGACTCAAGTGTTGTGCAAAAGGACGATGTTAAACTTGTTTATAAAAGAAATTTGAAGTTTTCATAATCTTAGTTTAGAAAACTCTATGTACCTTATATTTGCATGCTTTCAAATAGAAGGTACCCTATGGTTCACTTTTAATAAAACCTTTTTTATTAAAACCATTAATCCTTTTAATAACCTTATACTATCCACTTAATGATAAAGAACCATCAAATTTTCAGCTTGTTAAGTTGTTAATGAGTTTGTAATGTATATCCAAATATCAATAAAACAATCAAACAACAAACATCCAAACAAGCATAAACATAGAAACATGAGTGCATAACCATAGCCACTAAGTTGACCACACTTGTTTGCCATCACAAGTTTTGTCATAAGGTCTTTCCTGAGGGTTGAGATGACACATCAAAATGTGTCCATGAACTCCCACTTGAAACCACATCAAGTGTCCATGTCTTTTTGTGTCCTTCTTTGAGTCTTCATCTTGTGCATCTTCTTTTACGAAAATCATATCCTAATACAATTTTTCTAATTAAAAAAATGCACCTAATTTATTTATTACATAACCAAATGAATAAATAAATTACAACCCAAGATACAAATCACAAGTTACAACCCTTTCAAGAAACAAAACCAACATGACAAATCACAATCAACCAAAACCAAACACATAAGGCCAAGGGTATGTTATGCACCAAAATATAAAATATATTCAGCAACCAAGAACAACAATGAATCCCTTTTTTCAGCCCTAAAATTTCAGCCAACATGAACTCAAATTTTAATATTTGTCCAAACAACACAATCAACCATTTGATGTAAATCTTTCAAGGTTTACACTAAAGCATGCAAGATTAAACCTTGAAACATAAGGGATTCATATATCCACAACAAAACAGCCCCTAATGGGTTGAAAAAGTCCATGAAAACTAACTTTTCAAGACTTTATGAAGCACATATTCCACATAACCGGCTCTAGATGCCATTGTTGGGTTTTGTCATATGTAATACAAGCTAGTTTAACCATTTAAACTTGAAAAATGGCAGCAGAATATAAGTTTAATATATGATTGGTAATCTGAATTTTTTACCATTTAAAACATAAACAAAACCCAAAAATAAGGATCATATAAATATATATGAAATAGTGTGCTATCAAATCATAAAACAACCATAGGGTGTTCAAAGATACAACCATTCTTGCCCAAGTTGTTATAGATGTATAAGATGAAGAAGATGATGTTCTTGAGTGGCTAGCCTTCAAAGGAGAAGACCTCAAGCTTGTAATACCCATAAGCTCTTCAAACACTTAGCTAGTTAGGGGGCTTTACACCAAAACTCTATACCAAGGCACCTTCAAAATCCGAAAATTTCAGCCTTGTTGGAGTCTATAATCCGAAACTTTTAAGCCGTCTTGAGAGTTTTCTTGCTTAAGTGTGTGTGAGAGAAAGGTGAGATTGATGGAAGAGTGTTGTAGTGTCAAATGACTTGCAAAAGCCAAGACAAAAGGGGCGTCCCAATGCACACTATGGGCGGCTGAAACATGGCCTTCAAAATAGGTTTCCCCCCATTTTAGTTTTAATAAAATGTTACACTCTTAGCCCTTCATTTTATAAAATTAAAACCTCTTCTAATTTTATAACAATAACACACTTTTATTTGTTATTATTTAATCAACTTAAATAATGAAACAAACAATTTCTCATGAACAAATTATCCACATAATGTTGTTCTTTTACAAAAGCAAGGTTTTAGAAAACCCATTTTCTAAATTGGCGTCGGTATTTATTTGTTTGATCTTATCAACAAATAAATACTAATTGGTGTTTGTATAGCTTGTTATTGGGTATGACCCGACTTTGATCATAACGTACTAACCACATCAATCTTGTATGTGTCTTGGGCATATAAGGTCCAACAGATATGTTTGGCTGATCAAGTTCTACATTGTTTAAATGATATGTAGTGCCAAACTCAACAACACTTAAAGTATGAGTCTAAAATATCGGTGGATCAGCAGATAATGACACTTTATTCATGTGTGGAGGAACATAACGATAGCATATATCCATAGATACTGCAGTATTCTAATAACCAGAGTTAAATGAGTTCGTGAATGCATCAATATCAAAATCCATGATGATCCTTTAATAGATCCATAATGTTCATGTGAAGCAAGAAAGAAACAAAACATATACCAAAATTTATTAACCAGAGTTAATAACCAGTATTCTTCCATATTTTTTTGTTGGTGAGTGTAAATTTTACATGATTTAGATGTAGAGGAGTAGCCAAGAAAGAAACCATCATAGCCTTTCTAAGAAAACTCCCCTAATTGTTCTTTTGTGTTTAAAACAAACACATGATAGCCAAAAGCTCTAAGCTATCATATAAAAGTTTTTCTTTTAAATAAGAACTCATATGGTTTTTTGTTATGCTCTTTGACAATTAGTGTTTTGTTTTGAACATTGCATGTTGTGTTCACTGCTTCACCCTAAAAGGGTGATCGACAAATATAAATAAGCTAGCATTGTCCTTGTTGCTTCAATGAGAGTTCTATTTCTTCTTTCAATAACTCATTTTGTTGTGGAGTTCTTGGTGCACTTAATTTCCTTGCAATTCCTTTAATACTACAAAAGGAATCTAAAACATGATTAACAAATTCAGACCCATTATCATGTTTTAAGATTTTGACATTTGAATCAAGTTGATTTTCTATCTTAATGATAAACGCCATTAATGTTTCTAATGTTTCACTTTTATGCTTTCAAAAAAAGACTCATATGAATCTAGTGAAATCATCCACAATCACCAAACAATATTGCCTTTTACAAATGCTCATGACACTGGTTGCACGAAATAGATCCATGTGAAGCAATTTGAGAGGTGTTGAGTATATGTTGATTATTTTGGATTTATGTGACACTCTATGTTGTTTTCCTTTGTAACATGAAAAACAATCATTTGAGCAATAAAATTCTCTGTTTGGAAGTCCAATGATGTAACACCCGAATATTTTAAAGTGGTGCAAAATGAAGAATAAAAGAGGAGTATAAGAAGGAAATGCTTTTTTACTCAAGTTGAGGGGTTAAAAGTGTAAAAAGGGCAAAAAGTATAAATTTTGGTACATAACGTGGGCATGGCCGCCCACACCATTCTACATATGTTCTTTTCAACAAGATTTTAGAGAGAGAAAGAGCAGAGTTTTGGTTTTGAAGAAAGAAGAGGAAGAATTCAAATTCAAGGTATAAATTTGGTATTTTTAACTGTTTTTGGTCGGTCTATGCCTCAGTTGTATGCTTATATGTGATCGTGTGTTCGGGTACATGTTTTTGATGCGTTTCTAGGTGGGTGATGTAACAATCCCCTTGGAACCAAGGTAAGTTATGAGTTGTGCAAGTATATAAGTACGGGCGCTTGTCTAAGTCATGTGCATGAAAAATTGGACTCATGCACCAGACTAGTGTTCATATGCTTGAACAGTGCCCATGCACATTAACACTGCTCATGCGCCAATTAGTTTCACTGGAATTTTGGTTAACTATGCAATGCGCCTAAGTCTCTTGCGCCCAAATAGTGTCCATGCGCCTTGGTAGTGCCCATACGCCTGGGACTTTTTTTGGAAAATGCCTAAGTGTGCCCATGGACTAGAAAATGATTATTCTTTTAATGTTATTAAAGAAAGAATAAAGTGAAGAAAATGAAAGAGAAACAATCTAACCCATTTCAAGGGGTTAAAAGTGTCAAAAAGGACACAAATCTTTAAAAGTTGGTGATAAAGGTGGCATGGCCGCCCATCACCCTCTCTTGCTCATATCATTCGGATATTTCTAGAGAGAGAAAGTGAAGAGGTGCAGAAACTCTCAGATATTTTGAGGAACAAGTGTAGGAGTCGAATTCAAGATTTTAAGATGTTCTTAACATGCCTTAGCCTCAGTCTTATGCTTATTTATGCTCTCTCCGATGATGAGGAGGAGGAGGAGGAGCCTACGTTGGAGGCGGCTCGAGGTTGCAATAATGGGGATTTTCAAAGATGCAAGCCCCCAACATTCGATGGCAATGGCACCGCTACTGCTGCTCACCGGTGGGTGAGAGAGATGGAAGTTTTATGAATATCAGCGAGTGCTGAGGGGACTAGAGGGTGAAGTTTGCTGCCCACTCGTTTGTGGCCTCGGCGCTATGTTGGTGGGACAATATTGTCCTAGCCTGAGGGTAGTCGAGCAATTGGAAGAATGAGGTGGTTTGAGCTCAAAAATTGGTGATTGAGGAGTTCTGTCCTCATAGAGAGATGGATAAGGTGGAAAGGGAGTTCCTACAGCTAGAGGTGGGAACAATGACACATCAGCAATACACCACGAAATTTAATGAGATGGCATGGCTGGTGCCGGATCAAGTGACGCCTTTGTCACGAAAGATCAAGAAATACATACAAGGGCTACCGACGGATATCCGTAGGCATATGATCGCTGCCTGATCGAGCACATTTAGGTCGGCAGTTGATTTGGCAAGAAGGTTGTATGATGAGCGAGAGGTGGTGGTGGCTGAAGTCGGTAAGAAGGGTGGTGGCTGAAACTAGAATAGGAAACGGTTTGGACGTGGCAGAGCCGCTCTAAACAATAAGGTGGCGAAGTTGGGTGACGAGTGTGTGGTCACCTATGATACCCCACCTAATAGCTACCAGGAATCTAATAAAGGGGTGCCAAGCACTATCCTTCTAAGGAGAAGAAGAAGACTGTGATGACCAAGTCTATGAGAAAAAACTTGATCAGAAAGAACAAAAGAAAAGTTGGAAGGCTCAAGAGATCAAGGCCACTTTTGATCTAAGCAGAAACAAATTTTTATCTCTACAGGATTTGAAGTGGTGAAGACTAAAGACATCAACCTAAACTCTTCTGCTAAGAGTTCTGGTTCATATTCAAATCATTTCAGCAGCAAAAAGAAGACTGATTTGTTGTGTACCACTACTGCACAGCCTGGACCATCCAAATCCAAGAACAGTTCTCAACCCAAAAGGACTGTCTCAGTATCTGCAAAGATGAAGGTGGGGAAGGGATGTGATCAAGATCAGTCTTGTTCTCATCAGAAGGCTCTTGGGAAGAAGAAAATAGAATGTGTTATGTGTGAAAGTATCTCTAATCTTGCTAAGGATTGTCCGTACAATCCAAGAGGTACTTTTCATATGACTAAGAAAAGCATTTCCAAGAGCTCTAAGAAAATTTCAGCTTTGGAAGGAAATTCTATTTCCTTCGGAAGCTCCATGTCAAAGAAGAAGGCAAGTGGAAAACTACCTTCGGAAGAAAATTTGGTCTCGGAAGAAAGGAATACTTCCGAAGCACTGAAGTTTGCTGCAATGTCTGCAAAATCTTCTTAAGGTTCAGTCATCATAACTTCTTAGTTTCAAAAGCTTCTAAAGTGTTGAAGGTCAAGTCTAAACTCCCAAAGGTGGTATGGAAGTTTAAGAAAGACCAAGCCATGGAATGTTCTACATCAACAAAAGCACAAGATCCTCAAAGCACGACTATAGGAACTATTACTATTGCATTATCTTCTACTTCTTTTACTGAGCCCAAGACAAGTAAGGCTTGGGTTTCCAATTGTAACTAATCATTTTCTTTGTGCAGGAACAACTCAAGACAAATAAGAATGTCTGGATCATTGATAGTGGTTGTTCCAAGCACATGACAAGCAATTGGTCACTACTCCAGAATTTGAAAGGATTGATGGAGGGCCAATTGCTTTTGGAGGAGTTGAAGGTGGTTACTTTTCTAGAAGGGGCAAGGTCACAAATGGTAAGCTCAGCATCGAAAAGGTAAACTTTGTTAAGGAGCGTGGGTAAAATCTTCAAAGTGTATCTCATTTTTGTGACCAGAAACACAACATGCACTTTATTGAGCATGAGTGCATTGTTCTCAAGTGCAGGGTGAGCATTCCTTATGAGCATATCCTGCTTAGAGCCCCAAGGAAAGGGAACATGTACAAGATTGACTTGCAAGAAACATCTCACTCTAGAGAATTTTCATGCTTTCTGTCTAAAGCCAATAGTGTTGAGTCTTTCCTTTGGCATAAAAGAATATGCCATGTAAACTTTAAGAACTTGAATAAACTAATTAAGAATGATTTGGTAACTCGAATGCCAAATAAAGAGTTTACAAGTGATGATCATTGTGTTACGTGACTGAAAGGGAAGCAACATATGGTATCTCATAAGCCTAAGGAAAGAAATTCCATCACTACACCCCCACACTTGTTACATATGGATCTCTTTGGCCCACTAGTGTAATGAGTTTACGAACAACCTCTTATTGTTTGGTGATCACAGATGATTTTACAAGATTCATTTTGGTTTTCTTCCTTAGAACTAAGGATGAGACCCCTGAGATTCTAAAGAATTTCATCCTAAAGATTGAGAATCAATTTGATCACAAGGTCAAAACTATAAGATGTGATCAAGGAACTGAATTCAAGAGCCAAATCCTTGATACATTTTGGAATAAAAAGGGTATTACAAGACAATACAGTGCTCCCAGGACTCCTCAGGAAAATGGTGTTGCTGAGAGGAGAAACAAAACACTAATTGAAGCTGCAAGAACCATGCCGTCTGATTCTAAGCTGCCCATCACCTTCTGGGAAGAGGCAGTTAACACTGCCTGCTATGTGTAGAACAGAGTCTTAGTGGTTAAGACTCATGGCAAGATTCCTTATGAACTTTGGCACAATTGGAAACCATTCATTGGTTTTCTCAGGTCATTTGGATGTCCTTGCACCATCTTGAATACCAAATATCAAATTGGCAAATTTGCAGAGAAAGCAGATGATGGACACTTCATTGGATACTCTTCTCAAGCTAAGGCTTATAGAGTATACAATCTCAGAACTAGAAATGTTGAGGAGTCAGCCAATGTGACTTCCAATGAACACACACCTTATCTAGGTGGTTTTGGTCCTGATTGGTTATTTGATCTTGATTTAGTTACCAACTGTATTAACAAATCTTGGGAGAATATTTCATGATCTACAGATATCTTACCCATAGGTGATCCTGACCCAAGTTTCTATTAGCACCATAATGACATATTCAGCTGAGACATCTGGGATGCCTACAAATTCTAGCTCAGAGGCTTCACAACCAGATAAGGATACTTCAAATGTAGAAGAAAATAATGGAGGTGGTGATAGTGATCAAGAATTTCTTGATGCTAGCAACCACTTCATAGATGACAACATCAATGTGTTGGGTTTGTTGGACCATTATCAAAGTAGTTTAACCATTTAAACATGAAATCGCAGCAGTATAAAACCTTAATCTTATGATTTGTGATCTGAAAATTAAGGCTAATAACATAACAACAACAAACCAAGAGCATAGGATCAAATATATGTGAATGGACTAGCTATCAACAAGAAATAACAACCAAAATCAAACCATGGGACTACCTTCCAAAGTCTGCTGAAAAACGGGATTTTGATGAAAAGAATGATGTTGTTGAACATCCAAAATACCAAGGAAAGGTGTCCACAAGCTTCCATACCCACAAGCATCAAGCAAAGACCATTCTTACTAGGATTTGTACACCAAAAAACCAAAGAAGAAGCTGCTGGAACACCTTCCAGGCAAGAGTCTCTTCAAGAAAAGAAGAGAGTATGTTCTTTTGGTTCTTGCATTTTTTAGAGGGAAAGAGAGGGAAGTGTCTTGCTAGTTAAGAGTGTCTTTAACCAACACAAAATGCCCCAACCCCAAAAGAAAAGGGGTGGCCGAAATATGTGGTTCAAAAGGGGTTTCCCCCCAAATTTTAATCACCCATTTTGTAGTAAGTAGACAATAATTTGGTTATATAATTAACCTTTTAATTGTATAACTCATACACTCCTTTATTATTTGTTGTTATTTAACTAACTTAAATAACATTACAAACAATACCTATGAACAAAATATCCCTATAAGTTGTTCAATCTCATATGCAACTTATTTAGAAAACCCATTTTCTAAATTGGTGTATTTATTTAATTGCATGATCATATCATCAATTAAATATTAATTGGTGTTTGCTAAGCTTGTTATTGGGTATGACCCGACTTTGATCACAAAGTACTAACCACATCAATATTCTGTGTCTTGGGCGTAAAAAATCCAATACAATGATGTCACACACTCATTGGATCAAGTCTCTCTTGATAAGTGTGCTGATGTGGTGGGAGAAACATCAATGCCAGATCTAAATTTCTCAAATTTAGATCTCTCTTAGCAAC
>BJCM01206757.1:0-20549 GCA_018326385.1 Flaveria bidentis | reverse complement strand
AGCTTAGCACAGAAAGCAGCAGAAATAAAACTTCTACTAGCACCAGAATCAAATAACACGAAAGCTAAAGTTTGGTTCACTAGAAACGTACCAGACACAACGTCGGGGTCCGTCCTAGCTTCCTCCTGTGTCATAGTGAATGCCCTGGCGCTCACCCTTGGTCCTTCACTTCCCGTTTTCTTCACCCCAGAAGCCTCAGCCCTCGACTTCTTACAATCTCTTCTCATATCACCACTTTCCCCACAATTAAAACATTTTCCTGCCAGGCAATCCTTTGCCATATTCCCTGTCTTCCCACACTTGAAGCACACGTTCAAACCCAGCCTACATTTCCCCGCATGCTCCTTCCCACACTTGCCACACCACCTCGATCCCGCTCCCGGTGTGGCCAAGCGGCTGTCATCCACCCGTGCCTTTTTGTTACCCGTCGGGGCATCACCCCGACCAGACCTCCTCCCATTCCAGTACAGATCACCACCACCCTTCTTATTCGTTTTAGTCACCACCACCTCCCGCTCATCATACAGTCTCCCTGCCAAATCAACCGCCAACCTAAACTTGCTTGGTTGGGCGGTGGTCATATTCATGCGAACATCCACTGTTAGCCCTGAATGTATCTCTTGATCTTCCGAGATAGAGGTGTCACCTGATCTGGCACCAATGGTGCCATCTCATTGAACTTTTTTGTGTACTGCTGGTGCGTCATGGTTCCCGCCTACTGCTGCAGAAACTCCCTCTTTATATTATCCATTTCCCTGTGAGGACAGAACTCCTCAATCACCATCTTCTTCAGTTCGGGCCATCTCATTCTCCCGATTGCCTGATTACCTTCTTCTTGGACAATGTTGTCCCACCAACATAATGCTGAGTCCTTCACAACTGCCTCCTTCACTGAGGCTCTCAAGTTAGCACTCTCATCACCGCCCTCCGGATGAGGGGTTTCTGGTTCATCATGAACCACCTTTCGGCCATAGGCCTTCCTCTCGTAACCCGTGGTTCAGCACCACGTTCTCCACCTCGTGAAGCTTTAGATGATCTACCACCGGCCATCCTCTAACTCACACTGAAAGATTTAAACACTAATACAGTCATTCAAGGAAACGGTTCAGTTTATGGCAAGTATAGTAAGTCCCTAATTACAGTGGCCAGTTGTGATTAGCCACTTACTTTACTCTTCATACCCCAAACAATACCTGTTCTGACTACATCAGTATTTAAATCCACATACAACACATAACACATACCATGCGCACATAAAACGGGTTAACTTTACAAAATTACCTAATCGCACACAACTACTTAGATTGGCATCCCATTCCCTTTCCGTCCCATCCTCAGTTTAAGTTAAAGTTTATTTTGAAAATTTACCCATTTCACTTAAATTTTGGCTCTGATACCAACTTGTAAGGCCCCGTTCCCGAGACGCTTACAGCTGGTCAACTATTGCACATAAAACATATATTTACAGATATTTTAAATAAACATTGCAGCGGAAACATTCAAAAATGACATTTCATTTCATCATAAAAACTTTTGCAAAACAATGCATCGTTTGTTGGTTACAAAATTTCATCGTTGTATTACATCACAAAAGCTTTATTTAAATGGATGCCATCCAAAAGAGCTGAGCAGCTGCCTCGTGCCTTCCTCAGCAACATTACCTGCCAACTGGAAAATGCATAAAAGTCAGCGTTGCTGAGTGAGTTCTAATTTTATAATAAACGTACTTTGTATTCATTAAAACCATTATTTTCTTTCACGCGATCATACATCATACGTACACATAGATAATATCTTTATTATCACTTTCGTTCATTCATTCATTCGTTTGTTATAACTTTACTTGCACATCATATATCTCTCCTACCAATACCATATGCTACACCCCGAACAATTTAGCTACTGGGCCGAAGTCAATAAATGAACAGCTGAGCGTATGCCACAGTACAAGAGGTAAGCGGTAGAAACACTACACATTTGGTCGATCATATTGAAGGACCCTGATATCCAATGCTTGCAAGACTTCTTTCATTCGTTCATTAATGCATGCATTCATCATCATGTTCCTCTTTTATTCATTCATTAATGCATGCATTCATCAACATGTTCCTCTTTCATTATCTTTCACTTTACGTTACATAATACTTCGTTCATTCATTATCATAACACGTAAAGTCATGGGAAAGATAAACATACGTCATCATAAGGAACATACATACATAACATACCACATGTATAACCATGCAACATCAACCTCATTATCATGTATAAACATCAAGCACATATGATTACATGCCCAAGATGCCATCTATGACCTCAAATGTCAACTTACATAACCTCCGGGAATCTCCTAGGTCAAAGCCTACATTACTCATTTTTCCCAAAAAGTCAGAATTTTTCTATGTGTTCATCTGCATTCCCTACAGTTCATCCGCATTTGCTATAGTTCATCCGCATTTGCTATAGTTCATCCGCATTTGTCATCCGCATTAGCCTAACTCATCCGCATTTCCATACTTAGTCAAAAGCTCATCTGCATTGACTCACTTCATCCGTATTGACTTACTTTGCTCATTCGCATTTCCATACTTAGTCAAATGCTCATCCACATTGAATCACTTCATCCGTATTGACTTACTTTGCTCATCTGCATTTCCATACTTAGTCAAATGCTCAACCGTATTGACTCACTTCATCCGCATTGACTTATTTTACTCATCCGCATTTACATCCAAACACTTTCAATTTAAAAACTTATCAAGTGGATCTAAAACATCATTTTCAATTTCCATACACCATTCATCACGTTCTAAGCTTTATTCTTACACTCTAAGCCTTAGAAACACAATCATACATCATCAAGCATGAACATAGTCACACATAACATCATAACATCATTATGCACACATTCAATCATATGCGTCCGAAACCTAGTTAATAAAATCATACATTCATGCATTTCCAGCCCCAAAATCAGTAAAAAAACCAGTAAAAGAGGGGTTCTAGAACTCACCTTTGTAGCTCTTGAGTATGACTTCCTCCAAACTCATTTGCAAATTGAATTCAACTGCTTAGGAACCCACTTAAAACATACCTGAACACATACAAACACTCGTAAGCATAAACCCGAGGACATAACCGGTCAAGAACACCATAAAAGCATGCATTCTTACCTTGAATTCGAAGTCTTTCTTCTTGTTATTCTTTAAAACTGAGCTCTGCTCTTTCTCTCTCTAAAATCCAAACTCAGAAGTAAAAAGTGGCATGGCATGGGCGGCCATGCTACCTTTTACACCCACTTTTCAAACATTTTGTCCTTTTGGACACTTTTTACCCCTAGAATTGGATTTTATTTCCTTTCCTTCTTTTCTTTCAACTTATTCACTCTTTCCTTGACTTTAAAATAACTGGGTGTTACAGAATCCTCATCTACACTCTCCGGTGTGCTCCTTTCTACACTTGCCACACCTCTTCATCCCCGCACCAGATGTGACCACATGTCGATCATCCCCCCGTGCACCTTTGTTTTTTGGAGTGGCCCCGCCACGTCCAACCTGCATCCCATTCCAATTCGAGTCACCACGACTCTTCTTACGGACCTTAGCCACCACAACAGTCCAATCATCGTACAACCTCCCGTCAAGTCAACCACCGTCCTAAATGTGCTGGGCCAGGCAACGATCATGTGTATACGGATATCTGTTGGAAACACTTGGATGTATCTCTTGATCTTTTGTGACAATGGCATCAGTTGATCCAGCCCCAGCCGTACCATCTCGTTGAATTTCATGGTGTATTGCTAATGTGTCATGGTCCCCGCCTCCAGTTGCAAGAACTCCCTCTCCACCTTATCCATCTTCCTATGAGGACAGGACTCCTCAATCACCAATTTTTTTAGCTCCGCCCATTTCATCCTCCCTATCGCCCTACTGCCCTCGGCTTGGACGATATTGTCGCACCAGCACAAAGCCGAGTCAACAAATGAGTAGGCAACAAACTTCACCTTCTAGTCCTCTCGACATTCGCTGATATCCAGTACAACCTTCATTTCTCTCACCCACCGGTGAGCTGCAGCAACAGTGTCATTAACATCAAAGGTAGGGGGCTTGCATCTTTGAAATGCCCCATAGTTACAGCCTCGTGCCACATCCGGTGTAGGCTCTTCTTCCACCTCCTCATCCTCGGAGAAAACTGTCTTAGTCTCCGATCGCTCCCGTCCTCCCGAGGACCTATTTCTCTCCCTTCTTTCTCCTTCCCGCACAACCTCTATCACTTCGGTTACCATAAACAGTAGAATCGTCTGCATGACCTGATGCACCTCCTTAATAACAACCTCCTTCACTGAGGCTCTTAAGTTAGCACTCTCATCCCCGGCCTCCGGATGAGGGGTCTCAGGTTCTTCATGAACCACCTCTTTGGCTCTAGGCCTTCCTCTTGTGGCCCATGGTTCAGCACCACGTCCACCACGACCTCCACCACGTGAAGCCTTTAACGATCTACCACCAGCCATCCTCAAAACACACTATAAGATTCAAACACTAACATGGTCATTCAAGGGAATAGCTCATTTTATGTCAAGTATCGTAAGTCCCTAATTATAGTGGTCAGTTGTGATTAGCCACTTACTTTACTCTTCATACCCCAAGCATTTCCTATCCTAACTACATCAGTATCTAAATCTACTAAAGGCACATAAACCACTTAACATGCGCAAGTAATGTTAGTTAACATTAAGAAAATACCTAATGGCACATGGCTACTCAGACTGGTATTCCTTCCTTTTTGTGCTATTTTCAGTTTAAGTTTAGGTTTCTTTTAAAAATTTAGCCATTTCACTTAAACTTTGGCTTTAATACCAACTTCTAAGGCCCCGTTTCTAAGATGCTCACAGCTGGTCAATCATTACATATAAAACATATATTTACATTAACTTTAATAAAATATTGCAACGGAAACATTTAAACAACCATTTCATTTCATTATAATAATCACTTTTGCAAAATAATACAACATTTATTTCAAAACATCGTTTTTTCGCATTACAATGCAAGAACATTTTACAAAATAATGCCATCCGAGATGAGCCAAGTAGGCGCCCCGTGCCATCCTCAGTAACAATCACCTGCCAACTGGAAACACATAAAAGTCAGCGTTGCTGAATGAGTTCTAGTTATAAAATAAAACATACTTTAGTTCCTTTCAAACCATTCTATACTTTCGTACATGATCACACATCATACGTACACATAGATAATATCATTATTATCTTCATCATTCGTTCGTTAACTTTCATTCATTCATCGCACGTCATTAACATTCACATTCATTCACTTTCATTCATAAACTTACTTACTTATCTTTCATACGTTCATTACTTCCGATGACATGTACAACACCCCGAGCATTGTGCAAGAAGTTGACTCCAGTACCTAGGGCAAGTACACTCATCACTATCTTCTCTTTCATTCTGGATCAATGCCATACGCTATACCCCGAACATTATGCAAGAAGCTAGTTACTGGGCCTGAGGTCTTTCATAGACCTCGAACATTATGCACGAAGCTAACTCCAATACCTAGGGCAAGCGGCAAGGATCCCATACGTATGGTCAATCACAAAGATTAGACCCCAATGTGCACCCTTCCGGGGTAGCTAACCCGCACACTGTTTAGCTAACACCATTTATTGGGTGTGAACCTCCATACTTTGCTTGCAAAACTTTCTTACTTTCATTCATTCATTATTGCATGCATTCCTTCATTTCGTTCCTCTTTTCATTATCTTTAGTCTGGAATAAAGTTGAAACGAGACAATTAATAATAATGGGCTTTACCAAGATTATTTAAAGAAAATAAGCAGGTAATGGAGCATGGGCCGAGTAGACCTCTTGGGATACGTGATTGGCGAGTTAAAGGTCCAGAGAACACCCAGTATATATAAACGGATCAGCTTGAGCAGCACTCATTTGCAACTCAACACCCTAAATTCTGGAAAGAGTGTGTGTAAAGAGAGAAAATGGAGAAAAGTGAAGATTCAAGGCTCGGTTGATCATAGGATTGAAGATCGGTGTTCTTGGGCATCCAAAGAACAAGAAAACACCAAGAATCTAGGTAAGAAACATCAATTAATCGTCCCTTTTGATGTAAACCCAGATTCTAGGGCTTGGGATTTTAAAGTGGCAAAGATTTGCCAAAAACTAACAATTTTGTGTAAAAAAACATGTACGAAGCTTAGATACTACTTATTGGGTGATAAACCAAGGTTTTGGTTGTAAAAGATTGAAGTTTTAGGGAAAAAATGGGTTGGTTCGTAATTTTTCAGCCCGTTCTGCGAAATTGGGTGTTCATCCAGTGAAATTATGTATTCGTCCAGTGAAACTATGGGTCTTCCTACAAAAGTTGGGCAAAAATAGCAGCGAAACTGTCTGTGAAGATGCTTGCGAAACTACCAGTGAAGATGCTAGCGAAACTACCTGCGAAGATGCTAGCAAAACTAGCAGCAAAACTGCTGATCTGGCAGGGAAATTAGCAACGAAATTAGGCAGAAATTAACTATTTTGAGTGTTAACTTATCTGCAGGCTGTGTAGTGCAACCCTTGCTTTGAAAGCTTAACTGAGAAGCTACTCATCAAGTACAAATGAGTTCTAGATCCCCTATTTTAAAAGTTTTGAACTAGTTTGGGGCTGGAAATGCATACTAAATATACGTTATAGATGAAGAAGATTTTAAGAGGTTTAAACGGGAAGATCAATTTTTCTATAAGGAAATGTGCTATATAAAAGTGTTAAAATAAAAAATTTTCACGCTGACCTGGCAGGGCGACCCTAGTAAGGGGCATTTCCCCTTGGACCACACTAGGGGCTGTTGCCCCTAGGACCCTGCTATCAGGGGCGGCCGTCCCTAGGACCCCGCTGTCAGAGGCGGCCATCCCTAGGACCCCGCTATCAGGGGTTGCCGCCCCGGAACCCCCGCTGTCCCGAGGAGGATCAACTATGTTTTATGATGACTTATGCTTGTGTTGCATAGGTATATGTATGATGCATGATGTTTAGGATGCATGCTGTTTATGATGCATGATGTTTGTGATGATGTGTGATAGTATATGTTATGTATGACAATGCATGATGATGTCATGCTTATGTATGATATGTTTTCTTACGTTCCTTACTACGTATTATGATGTGACTTTATGTGGTGTGATTGTGATAACGAACATAAAGTATTATCTTAACGAACTAGAAGATTTAAGCTAATGAAATTGGAAAATCATAAATGAATGAAAAGTCTTGAAAGCAAATAAGAGGAGGTTCACAACTCATTAAGAGTTGTTAGCTCAATTGTGTGTTTACAATGTGCGATTTTGGCTAACTCATATGGTTTCATACACACAGTAGGAGTTAGTCTTTGTGACTGCTTCAACATGTGCGATTTGGAAATTACTGTGTGTTATGTAGCGTGTGATTTTGGTTGTCCCATAAGAGTTCACACACACAAGGGCAGTTAGTCTATGTGGCTACTTTATATGTGCGATATGGTGTCCTCGTGGCTTAATCCTAGATGAGATAGCTTTATGCTCAAGAGGGGGTTAAGCATATGATAGGACCTAGATATAAGTGAAAGATAAAAAATGTATGAAAAGTGTGAAATGTACGAAACAAACGATGATGAAGATAATAACTATTACCTTGATGTATGTATGATGTGTGATCACGTGCGATAGTAAAGAAAATATTTTAACGAATGAAAGGTAATATAATGTTTTTATAAAACTAGAACTCACTTAGCAACATTGACTTTTATGTGTTTCGAGTTGGCATGTAAAGGTTGCTGAGGATTGCATGGGGTGGCTACTTGGCTCTTTTTGGATGACATTATTTTGTTTAATGTTTTTGTATTGTAATGAGAACAAATGATGTTTTGTAATGAATGTTGTATTAATTTGCAAAGGCATTTATAATGAAATAAAAATGTTGTTTTTAATGTTTCCGCTACAATGTTTTATTTAAGTTAATGTAATTATATGTTTTATGTGCGATGATTGGCTAGCTGTAAGCATCCTGGGAAGGGGGCCTTACAAGTTGGTATCAGAGCAAAAGTTTATGTGAAATGGGTAAAAGTTTCAAAAGAAACCTTAACTTACACTGAAAATAGGATGAGAAGGGAAGGGATGCCAATCCAAGTAGCCGCGTGTCATTAGGTAATTTCTTAATGTTAACCGGTATTACATGCGCATGTTATGTGGTTTATGTGCTCTTAGTAGATTTAGATACTGATGTAGTCAGGATAGGAAATGCTTGGGGGTATGAAGAGTGAAGTAAGTGGCTAATCACAACTGGCCACTGTAATTAGGCACTTACTATATTTGACATAAACTAAGCTATTACCTTGAATGATCGTGTTGGTATTTGAATCTTATAGCATGCTTAGAAGATGGCTGGCGGAAGATCTTCTAAGGCTTCGCGTTGCGGAGGTTGTGGTGGACGTGGTGCTGAACCACGGGTCACAAGAGTTAGGCCTAGAGCTGAAGAGGTGGTTCATGAAGAACCCGAAACCCCTCGTCTGGAGGCTGGGGATGAGAGTGCTAACTTAAGAGCCTCAGTGAAGGAGGCTGTTGTCAATGAAGTGCATCAGGTCATGCAGACGATCCTATCGTTTGTGGTGACTAAAGTGATAAATGTTGTAAGGGAAGGAGATAGAACGGAGAGGAACAGGTCCTCGGGAGGACGGGAGCGACTAGGGACTGAGATGGTTCTCTCCGATAACGAGGAGGAGGAAGAAGAGTCTACGAAGGAGGCAGCATGAGGCTGTAACTATGGGGCATTTATGAGATGCAATCCCCCAAATTTTGACGGAAATGCCACTACTGTTGCTACTCATCGGTGGGTGAGAGAGATGGAGGTCGTTCTTGATATCAGTGAGTGTCGGGAGGATCAGAAGGTGACGTTTGCTGCCCACTCGTTGGTGGACACAACCTTATATTGGTCGGACAATATTATCCAAGCTGAGGGTAGTAGGGCTATCGGGAGGATGTGGTGGGCAGAGTTGAAGAAACTGGTGATTGAGGAGTTTTGTCCACACCGAGAGATGGACAAGGTCGAAAGAGAGTTCCTGCTGTTGGAGGCGGGAACCATGTCACATCAGCAGTACACCACCAAATTCAACGAGATGGCATGGTTGGTTCTTGATCAGGTGACACCTCTGTCGCGAAAGATCAATAGGTATATTCAGGGCTTGCCAGCGGATATTCGTAGGCATATGATCGCCTCTCGGCCGAGTACGTTTAGGTCGGTGGTCGATCTGGCGGGAAGACTGTATGACGAGCGAGAGGTGGTGGTGGCTGAGGTGAACAAGAAGGGTGGTGGTGACCGAAACTGGGATGGGAACCGGTTTGAACATGAAGGAGCTGCTCCAAACAACAAGGTGGCGTAGGTGGGTGATCGGCGTGTGATCACGTCGGGTGCAGGGTCGAAGAGATGTGGTAATTGTGGGAAGGAGCATTCGGGAGAATGCAAATGGGGATCAAACATCTGCTTCAAGTATGGGAAGCCTGGTCATATGGCTAGAGATTGTGGGGTTATAAGGTGTTATAACTGTGGTGAAAATGGCCATCTGAGCAGGGATTGTAAGAACCCAAGGGTTGAAAGTTCAGGAGCGAGGAAGGTTGGAGGAGAAGGGCAAAGGGCAAGTGCCTGAGCTTTCATGATGACTCGGGAGGGGCTAGGATGGACCCCTATGTGGTGTCAAGTATGTTTCTAGTAAACCAAAATTTTGCATCTGTGTTATTTTATTTTGGTGCAAGTAGGAGTTTCATTTCTACTGCCTTTTATGCTAAGTTTCCCATTAGGAGTAGAAAAAACGATGAGCCTTTTGATGTAGAAACTGACATAGGTAAGTCTACCAAGATTTCTGAGATGATAGAAGGATGTGACATTGAATTAGAAGGTCATAACTTTCCTGTTTGACCATTCGTGATGACCTTAGGCGGTTTCGATGTAGTCATTGGAATGGATTGGTTAGCGGACTATGAGGCGAACATTATGTGTTGCAAGAGGATGATTAGACTAACAATGCCTAACGGGAGTTCAGTGACAATATACGGTGATCGAGTTACAACTATCCCGAAGGTGATTTTGATGGCGGTGGCGGGAAAATGCATGAGGCGTGGATGTAGTACCTACTTGGCCTACGTAAAGGATGTGGATACGCCAACACCACAACTAACTGATGTACCGGTGGTGTGTGACTTTCCATATGTGTTTCCGAAAGACTTACTAGGAGTGCCACCTGACCATGAGATCGAGTTCCAGATTGACTTGATACCGGGTGCCCAACTTGTTGTTAAGGCACCGTATCGGTTGGCTCTGACTGAGATGAAGGAGTTGATGGAGCAACTACAGGGGTTGCTAGATAAGGGGTTCATTAGACCGAGTATCTCTCCTTAGGGTGCTTCGGTCTTATTCGTGAAGAAGAAGGTGGTTAGTATGAGGATGTGTACTGACTACCGGGAGTTGAACAAGTTAAAGGTGGAGAATCAGTATCCATTGCCGAGGACTGATGACCTGTTTGATCAGCTCCAAGGTGTCAGTTGGTTCTCGAGGATAGATCTTCGATCTGGCTACCATCAGCTGGGGGTTATGGAGCAAGATATTCTTAAAACAGCTTTTCGCACGTGAAATGGACACTACGAGTTTCTCGTTATGTCTTTTGGTTTGACTAACGCGCCAGCTGCTTTTATGGACTTGATTAATTAAGTGTGTCGGCCGATGTTAGATAAATTAGTGATTGTGTTTATCGGTGATATCTTGATTTATTCGAAGAGTCAGGAGGAGCATGCCGATCACATTCGAGAGGTGTTGGAGACGTTAAGAAGGGAGAAGTTGTATGCTAAATTCTCCAAGTGCGCATTTTGGCTACACGAGGTTCAGTTCTTGGGTCATGTGGTGAATCTTGAGGGGATTATGGTGGACCGGGCAAAGGTGGAGGCGGTGATACAATGGAAGTCACCAAAGATGCCATCCGAGATTCATAGTTTCTTGGGTTTGGCGGGCTATTACCGAAGATTCGTTCAAGACTTCTCTAAGATAGCTTCCCCGGTGACTAAGTTGACCTGTAAGGAAGTAAAGTTTGTATGGGGTCAAGCTCAAGAGAAGGCGTTCAAGGAGTTAAAGGCGAGGTTGACTAAAGCTCATGTCTTATCGTTACCCGATGGAACCGAAGATTTGGTGGTTTATTCCGATGCTTCCTACTCGGGGTTGGGATGTGTGTTGATGCAAAGGGGAAAGGTTATAGCCTACGCATCCCAACAGTTGAAAGTTTATGAGGTTAATTATCCCACTCATGATTTGGAGCTAGCAGTTGTGGTCTTCGCATTAAAGATTTGGAGGCACTACTTGTACGGGAAGAAGTGCACCATATTCAATGACCACAAGAGCTTGAAGTACTTCTTCGAGTAGAAAGATTTGAACATGTGGCAGAGGAGATGGATCGAGCTCATAAAAGATTATGATTGCGAGATCCATTACCATCCATGCAAAGCCAACATGGAGGCGGATGCCCTTAGCTAAAAGGAGAGACCCGAGCCGATTCGGGTGAAGGCTTACCAGTTGGTCATGACCTATGATGTGAAGAAGCAGGTCAAGGAGCTTCAAGATGAGGCATTGAGGAAGATCATCTTAACTCTGAATGAAAGAGAGGTCTGGTCGTGGAATTGGGTGAAAACACACTCGCTGTTAGGACCCGATTCAGACGGATGTGGATTCCACGTTTTAGGAATCTATGTTTGAAGATTACGGATGAAGCTCATAAGACTCGATAATCTACTCATCCCGGTGCTACGAAGATGTACCAAGACATGAAGAAAGATTATTGGTGGCCGAGTATGAAGCGCGATGTAGCGGAGTATACGAATAAGTGCCTTACTTGTTTACAAGTGAAAGCCGAGCACCAGAAGCCATAGGGGAAAATCCAACCTTTGGAAATACCCAGGTGGAAGTGGGAGCATATCACCATGGACTTTATTACAAAGCTACCGCGCGAGGGTACGATGCTATATGGGTGATAGTTGATCGTCTGACGAAGCGTGCTCACTTCCTACTAATCCGCTAGACATATTCATCCGAAAGGTTAGCAGATCTATTCATCAAGGAGATTGTAACTCGTTATGGTGTGCCAATGTCTATTGTGTCTGATCGTGACGCCCGGTGTACATCCAAATTCTAGAAGAAATTCCATGATGCAATGGGGACAAGGTTACATATTAGCACAGCTTATCATCCTGAGATAGATGGTCAGTCGAATGACCACTTATCGTTAGTTGAGTTCTCATTTAACAATAGCTACCATGCCTGCATTGGCATGCCCTCTTATGAGATGCTATACGGTAGGAGATGTAGAACACCCGCTTGTTAGGGTGATATTGGCCATAAAGAGTTAGGGAGCGTTGAGGTGGTCGAGGCTACGACTGAAAAGCTGGAAAGGATCAAAGCCTTTATGAAGGTAGCTAAAGATAGGCAAAATTCGTATGCCAATAAACAACGTAAACCGATTGAGTTCAGGTGGGTGACAGGGTTTTGTGTTAGGACCGTGTATGTACGGAGTACTAATTGATAATGCGTGTATACCTAATCAAATAGTGCGGAATCCTATTTGATTGGCGATCCAATCATTGAGAACGTAGTTTTGATCAATCTAAAGATTAATGAAACGTTATGAACGATTAGAACACGATCAACTACGAACTATGAAGTTGGAACAGGTTCTCTTGAGTCTCTGGACCGCTAGGGTACGTATGTGAGTCGAAATTCTTGAAGAGTTCTGTTTTTCCACGAATTAGGTGGTATTTATAGGTTAGGGTTTGTCAATCATACGACTGAACCATTAGCATGGTTCAGTCATGCGAATGAATCATACGATTGGTCCATACGCACGACTAAATGTTCAATCGTGCGACTGAGCCAATCTTATGTCTCAATCGTGCGACTGATCCAGTCTCCTGGGTTAGTCGTGCGACTAGTCCATTAGTATGAATTATTCATGCCTATGGTCCATTAGCATGGTCCATTCGCATGAAGACTTCATACGATTAAGTTTGAATATGTTTCGCAATCATTATTGACTAAGACCTACGTAAACAATCACAAACCTATATAGTTAGTTAAATATGCTTTATTACATGATAAACAATGAAACATTAAACAATATAAGCATCAATCACATATTTCATTTCATACAACTCATTCATTACATATATGTAAGACATGAAAGACATTTTACATTAAGCTCCTAAACTAGATACACATGCATCAACAAACTCCCCCTTGGACCTAGTTTACATCAGTGTCTAACATTCTTCATTAGCTCCTCAAATTTCTTGTACTTTTCCTCAATAGTAACTCCGGCACGTATCTCGAATGCAAAATAGAGTCGTATGACATTTTGGAACTAGAGGCTTGTACTATATCTTGCGAGTTAGAGAATAGTGGCCACTTGTATAATGTATAGACATCGTTTGAAGACAAGTTGGTCAGCCACAAAGGGTCGAACACTGGATAGTTTCCATCTTGCTCTCTCTTTGTAAAACTATGACTGCTTCACTTGTTCTCCAATCATAATACCACCACTTGAAGTGTGGAGTGAAGTCCTGTGGCATTTCCCTTAGAGGGATTTTGGACATTGTGCGAGGACTCCACTTCAGCACGACTTTAGGCTTTCCAAAAATGGGGTCCACTTCAGACCTTCGGATATACCTCTTCGGTTGTTGAGGTCTGAAGTTTACCCACATGGTGTGGTATTCCTTCCTTAGTGCAACCTCAAACCATCCTGACATTTTCCTTAGATCAGTATATAACAAGTTTAGACGTGCCAGCTGGTTAAGCTCAAAACCAGGAAGAGTCTTCAGATCATGTGAGAATCTGAAGTACACTATACCCTTCTCCCTCTTAACTGCATACACGTTAAGATCCTCAAAATACGCCCATGCAATGATCTTGTCTGACACCTTTAGATTTTTCTTTACCTTGTATAGCTTGGTGTAGGCATTTGGCTTTTGTGCAGTGCATTGGGCTCGTATCTCAGCAAAACAAGCCGCCAATTCAGCCTTCTTGATATCAACATTAGCGTCTGAGGCTTAGGCTTGGATTTCATTCTTTTCAGTCTCTTTTTCCAACTCATCCAGTTTGTCAAACGTAGCACTACCGAGAGTGTCTCCCAAGTTGGGGATCACATTGCCCTCTCGGTCAGTGTCTTCTGGATAGTAGTCAGCAGTGAAATCCTCAATCTCTATTTCATCTACGTCGTTGAGATCGTTGTCACTGGAAACATCAAAAGTAGGCGCATCTTTGACAATCTCGTCTGGATTTAGCCTGAACATCTTAGCAAGTTGCTCATCAGTCAGGTCGTGAATGATTTCTCCTTCTTTGGGAGTGTAGCTCACCGACCTTCTGACAATCCCTTGCAAATCAAGAATCATTGTGAATTGAGACTTGCTTTGCTGTAGGGGAGCAACATCATATTCATCTTGCTGAGATGTTTGATCTGCTTGATTTAAACATGTAACACATCAACAATTAGTAATTAATCAAAACAATCAAACATTTGATAAAGATATCTAAACATTAATTACATAATTTTAATACAAGATTGAAGTACAAAAGTTTCCAAATACATAAACATCTAATCATTACTTTTGTCTTGAAGTACAGGCTTCTCAGCAGGAGGGGCAGAGGATGATGTTCCTTGGTCTTGGGTTCTCTTGGTTCTCCATTCTTGACCCTGAGCATATGCTGATGCAACTGCATCCCCTTCTTCATCATCGTCTTCGCCCTTCTTTCCCTTTGTTCCTACATCATCACTATCCTCTTCATCATCAGTCTCATCATCATCACCATCATCATCATCTTCATCAGCATCATCATCACCCTCTCTAATCTTTAGAGGTTCATCTTTAGATCCTTCAGTTTGAGCATAATCATGCTCTTTGAGGCCTCCAACTCCTCAATCCTCTTTACTTATTGGTCATTTCACTCCTGGAGTTGGGAAATCTGTTATGCTTGATGGGCAATCTGCTGTGCTTGAGTAGCATTTAGCTCCACAAGCTGACTTAGTTGATCAGCTTTTTCTTCGTCAGCAGCTAACAGCTTCAGCACCATGCGGTTTAGTGCTTCCAGCTATTTCTCTACCCCAATGAGGGGTATAGTGGGTCCTGTGGTGAAGGTAGTGTGCGATCAGGGGCCTGCTTGGTGGCTGGTGGTGGTAGATATGGTGAATATGGGTGGCGTGATATGAGTGGATGGTGAAGGGTTGGCTGTAGTAGGGGTGGTTGGGAGTGTGGTAGTGATAGGTGGTGTGGTAGGGGTGGTGGTGGTTGTGGTGGATGTGGGAGATGTGGTGGTGGTGGTAGTAGTGGTAGTGGATGTGGTCAATGTAAATCTTGGCCTCTTATCCTTTTTGCCATAAGGGTGAGCCATCCATATCTTCCAGGAGCCTTTAGACACAGAGGTTGCCCCTAGGCTGTTAGGCTGGTCTGGGGTATAAGATGGATCAGCATCAGTAGTAACAGAATCCATGGACTCACCCTGGCATCCACCAACCGCCTGAGCCCTCTTTCAGTGGCTATGACCATGCTCCCCACCATTCGCACCAGAGGCTCCTCGTCAGACTCCTCCTTCTCCTCTATCTGGAAATCAGGATGAATGGAGCAGACTCGGGTCTTCCCGGACCATTACCTCCTTGATCATCACCATGGTCATCACTATTAGAATCATCGAAGAGTAGAGCAATCTACTCAACATCAGAATCATTATCGTCATGGCGCCACTTCCTCCTAGTTGGCGCCACATACTCTACATTGGCCAGATGTCCGAACAACCTCCTCACCGGGGGCTTCACCTGCTTTCCCTGGTAGACCCTCATCCTTCGGAGGGTGGTGTCATCCATAACCTCAAGAGTAACTGCATCATGACTCTCCTTAGGCAGTAAAGGAAGCTTTTCGTCAATAATCATCTGTAGGAATCGGGGGTACATGCAGAAGCCTTCCTTGCCTTTGGCCTCTATGTTCTCGATCAGATAGGAGAAGATCATGCGGGAGAAACTGAACGGATAGTTCAGTACCAGTGCAACGTATGCATTCTGGATTTGGTCAGAGAGGTCGTCAAATCCTCCACGCCTGGAGGCTACGCACTTTCGGATCACATATGCCAAATACTTAAATTGAGGGCACATGTTACTCTTGTTCAGCACCCCGAGATTTAAGTCATCGGTGTACTTGATTCTCATAAAGCATCCCCGAACACTCAGGGGATGTAACTTAGTTGGGTGGCTTTCGTCCTCACCCAAGCCTAAGACCCGTCTCAACTCCTCCACAGTGATCACTATCTCTTGACCCAAGATTGAGCTCCGTATACAATGGGGCTCAACTGATCTGTCAACCTTGGCACTCTCCCAGAATGACTACTGGATGGATCTGTAAGGTGTGCACGGAGTCGAGATAGGCTTGAAGATCCATGATCGGTGCAGAAAAGCTATAATCCTTAAGAACTCAATAATGTTCCGGGATGTAGGATCAAGGTGGGCACAGATGTTGTGCTTGGTTTTCGTAGTCCACCTTTCTGCCATGTTTCTATAACATAAGACATATAAACATTAGATTAATCCATAATAGAAACACATGAAACTTAAAATGTTTTAAAACAAGTCTGGTTCAATCGTGCGATTGAACCATACGACTGAGTTCAGTCGGATGATTGAGTATGCGATTGACTTCATTCTGGCGACTGAGCACACGGCTGAGTTCAATCAGGTGACTAAGCATGGGGGCGAGTTCAATCAGGCGATTGTGCTCATAGGCCTAGTTCATTCGGCCGATTGAGTCATTTGCCCAGTTCATTCGTGCGATTGAAGTTCATTCGGAGTGACCAGTCGCATAGCTCTCTGTTCGACACTTTAACCCCGAATCTAGGTCAAAACTTGAAGTAAAACGTTGTGTTTAGACTCTTTAGACTCGCAGGAACCCTAATTGTCATAGTATGTCTTTCATTTTAACCATTATGCACGTTTATCTGGTCAATTTATTAGTTGTTACTGATTTCTTGGTTTTTAAACCATATACCACCGACTTTATCCCTATTTATACTAATTTTATCTTCAGTCGGGCAATTGGATCCATTCGCACGCTTTATTCGGGCGACTGGGGCTCAATCGTGTGACTGGCTCAGTCGGTCACATTCAGTCGTGCGACTGGGATTCAGTCGTATGACTAACTCAGTCGGTCACCTCCATTCGTGCGATTGGCTTATACTCATGATCCAATCGTGTGAATGGTTCATACACATGCCCAATTCGTGCGACTGGTCCATACTTATGGTCCAGTCGTGCGAATGATTATGACTTAAGAATTTTACCTTATGCAATTTCAACCACTTAATCCTTTTAACAATAGATAAAACGTTATCAACAATGATCATCTCAAACATGACCTTTTTAAATTGAAAAACCTGTTGATCACCTCAGACGTGATCCTTTTACTTACAACAAATTTGTCACCTCAGACGCGACTCAATTTTTATTTTTGAATGTTTTGGTCACCTCAGACGTGACCCTTTTGAGTGAGTGATTCATAGATTGAATTTCGATGCCTAGTCTGACTTTTACCTACTAAATGACTAAAATTTTTAAAAAATAAGGCAACTAGAAAATTTAACAAACAAAATCAGGACATTTTTTTTGTATTTTTGATTAGAGATGGATATTAAAACTATTAGAGTAATTCTAATCGAATTTAATTCCTGGACAACACAACTTCAATTCCTATTTATCATTTCTGAACTGTTCATTTTGGAATCATACAGGTAGATCAGACTCACTTGGGACAGTTTAATAAACTATCTTGATGCTAGATCCTTGTTTTCACTGATAGTCAATAGCAATTTTAGGAAATCATACTAGAACCACAAGATGCACACAATGATTTTGACTTTCAAGAACGGCAGGTTACGATGATTGTCAGTATACTTGTCCTCTTAAATCCATACACAGACTTTTGACACATGGTGATGAGTTAAGGTTTAATTATTTCAACAAGAATTTGTGGATCCCACACTCATATGGTAATCAACGTTCCTGAGGAGATTTTTGAGCGATCTATGGGTATATTTCAAGAAGAAACTATTCTAAGAGCTTTCAAGGAGATGCCAAGCCTCATGTCAGTGCCATCACAGAGCAGAGAGGTGCAAACAACAATGAATTTTAGAATATTTAGGTTATGCTTATCCTCAGGTCAATGCCACCGCACAGCAGAGAGGTACACAACCTATCTTCTTATTTGAGCAATTATTTTTCTTTTTTTGCATATATCGCACCAACAACATAACTTATTAGCTAGATTGCTATATGCATTTCTCATGTGCTTTGCTCATATTTTATGGTTGTCCGCACACATATGTGGCGTTTATTTTGCTCTTCACCCCTTATTGGAACAGTGTTGATCATGTTAACCAGGGATAAGATGGGAACCCACAGCAGGTTGAACAACTTAGTTTGTAACTGGAACCACCACTGAGGTCTACTTGTCTATAGTGTTGAATCTACTGACACATCATATAATGAACTAACAGCCTCTAGGTCTACTTTCTCTATGTTACCTTGGTAGCCTACTAGTTTTGCTATCATTTTTTCTTTTATTTTGCTTAGACTTTTCAGACTTAAACTTTAACTTTTGCATCTTAAACAGTTAAACTTTTGAAGTCACAAATAATTTGTTCCCTGTGTACTATCATTTTCCAAATACGTTGAATCAATATCACAGATTTGATTTCTTTCCTTTTAGCTAAGTTGTCCTCCTCCCTCGTTTTTTAATTGATTATATAAAACGACTAATTTAATACTAATCTAACCTACCCTCCCCCTAAAATTCAAAACCGAAAATATTTTTTGAGTTTTTGGATTTTATAGACGAAGAAATAAAAAATAAAATAAAATGAAATAAAATAATAAGAAAATAACTCTACTCGTTGGACTATGAACTTTTGTCTTCTGGAATCACTTCACATTTCTTTTTCACGTTGTTAACCTCTCACAGATATAAAAATCTTGGTTTATCAAAAGCTTTTGTATAGAGGTCGACGCGTTAAAAGTCCGTATTAATTTTAACCACATCAATTAAATTATTTTCAAAACAATCACGTATAAAGTGATATTTAATCCAGATGTGTTTAGTATTAGGATGTTGGACCGGATTTTTAGTAACGGCGATAACAGCAAATTTATCAACAAAAATAGGAGTATTAGAGAATGTCAAACCGTAGACACGCATTTGTTGTTGAATCCCGATGATTTGTGAACAACAACTTGCAGCAGCAACGTATTCAGCTTCACATGTTGATAGAGCAACGGAGGTCTACTTCTTACAATGTCAGGTGACTAGCCGTTTACCAAAGAATTAACACCCTGCTGATGTTGACTTATAATTCATTTCACCGCCGCCATAATCCAAATCACTATACACTGTAAGCTCAAAGTCATCGTCATGAGGATACCACAACCTGAGTGTTGGAGTACCCTTTAGATAACAAAATATCCTTTTAACTCTTATGAGATGGTTGACTTTGGGTTTTTCCTGATATCTGGAACACAGACACGTCCCGTAAATGATATTAGGTCATGAGGCAGTGAGGTACATGAGGGATCCGATCATTCCTCGGTACATGTGGCATCCACCAGATCACCATTGTCGTTGGGTGCCACATCGTGGTTTGTAGCAAGTGGAGTCCCAACTTTCGAAGCATTCTCCATATCAAATCGACTTAGGATATCACCTACATACTTGGTCAGATGTAGAAATATTTCATTTGGTGTCTCATCCACCTATAACCCGAGAAAGAACTTCATCTCTCCCATGGCACTCATCTCAAATTATGCTTTTATTACTGCTTCAAATTCTTTACACAATTCTTTGTTTTTGGAACCGAAAATTATGTCATCAACATAAATTTGTATGAGCAGTAAGCCACCATTCTTTTCTTTGATGAATAGTGTACAATCAATCACTCCACTACGAAAGTCGTGTTTCACATGATGAGTCGAGAGCTTCTCATACCATGCTCTTGGGGCTTGATGGAGCCTGTAGAGAGCCATATCTAGTTTGTAAACTCTGTCCCGATGATACGGATCCTCAAATCCTTCAGGGTTGACTGACGTACACCGTCTCCCAGATTTCACCATGAAGGAATGCACTCTTTACATCTAATTGATAAACTTTGTTCTTAATGTAAGATGGATAGGCTAGGAAGATACGGATTGCTTCCATTCTTGCCACAGGTGCAAACACTTCATTGTAATCAATACCCTCGACTTGTCGAAATCCTTGAACTACAAGTCGAGCCTTGTTTCTTATTATGACCCCTTGGTCATCTTTCTTGCACTTCAAGACCCATTTGGTGCCAATCACCTTAGCACCTTTTAGTCTATCCACCAGTGTCCATACCCCTAACTTCTTGAATTGGAGAGGTTCCTCTTGCATGGCACTGACCCATGCCTCATCGTTTAGAGCTTCACTT
>BJCM01206749.1:0-11802 GCA_018326385.1 Flaveria bidentis | reverse complement strand
TTTATATTATTTTTTATTGATTCGTTAATGTATTTTTAAGTTGTTTTAATAAATAAATAATAAATTAATGAGTTATAGATGTTTTTTTAATGTTGTTATAATAATAACTAGGTTTTGGAGCATGCGTTGCCGCGCGTATGCGAGTTTTAATGTAACCCTAAATCAAAATAAAAATCAAAGTTCAAAACCACAAAATTAGTAAAATACACCAAAACGTCAAATCCATAACACATCAGAACATGCAGAACCCAAATAAATCAAAACCCAACACCATATGAAAATCAAAGCCGCAAGAAAGCGACACAGTCAAAAATAGAAAACCGACGAAAATCAACGACCCGAAAAGAGCAAATAAAAGGATATCCCAAACCTTAATAGCGAGAATCGTCAGGGTATCGATAATGAAAGAAAGAAATCAGGAACCCGGAGAAAGACAACATCAACGAACCCTACAAACAAAGACACATATCCAGATACAAAAAACTTCACCCAAAGTCTCGAACCCATACCCAAAACAAACCATATTAAAACACAAACAAAAAAAATAAATAAAACACAAACAAAATAAACAAAAGAAAATTTTAAACAAAAAAAAAAAAGAAAAATCCACCGACCAAACGTTTTAATTAGAATAGTAATAATAATAATAATAACAATAATAATAATAGTAATAGTAATAGTAATAGTAATAGTAATAGTAATAATAATAATAATAACAACAATAATAATAGTAATAACAACAATAATAATAGTAATAATAATAATAATAGTAATAATAATAATAATAATAATAATAGCAATAATAATAGCGTAAAAACCCAATTGTACCCGGTTTCTGAATCCGACACTAACCGGGTAGGGTTTTATGGTGATCCAACCCGACCCGGGTTTGTACCCGGGTTCATCAATACCCGGGTACACAAAAAACCGGCCGGCCCGAACCCGGTTTGAACCCGGTTCCGGGTCCGGCCCAAGACCCGGTTTGTGCAAGTCTAGGGGAGGCAATGAAATGATTCAATAAGAAACACGTAACTTTGTTTTGTTTAGAAAGTCATATTATCTCCATAATCACCATTTTCAACTTCCACTTCCACCTTAGTTATTAGCACAGGTTTGCTCACTAGGTTCTGGGAATCGTTAGGCATAGGAACCTCAAGGAACAAGTTCTTTAAATAGATGTCAATGGACCCACGGATGGCTGGCGACAATGTAAACACTATCTTCAACTTTCACGTAGTTATCAATGCATGATGGCTCATCCGATTCTGGAAATTGTCAGCCATATGAACCTTAGGGAGTGAGATCTTCAAATAGATGTTGATGGTCCCACCGATGGTGCCAATGTTAACATCATCATTAACTTCCATAGTACTTATCAGCACAAGTTTGCTCATCGGAATATAGGAATTGTCAACTGTCAGAACCTCATTGGATGAGATCTACAAATATATGTTGAGGGGCCCACGGATGATGCCAATGTAAATACGACTGTCAAGTAAAGTGGATTGACCTTTTAGGGCTCTGATTCACTAAATTAAATCCCTAAGTTCCTTGCACACCTCTTTTCAACACACAATAAACTACAACTATTAATGCGTCACTAGAAAGGAAGTCTTCACGTAATCAATAGAAAAAGATAGAGGAATGTACACATAGGAATCTTTTTCCCCTTTACTTACTATTTACAATATTTCATAAAGCATGGATGATGATCATCTATGGTGATTGAATGATTGAAAGCGTCCTCAAAAGTTTGTTACGTAAATGTGCCCTCCGACACATGCAATGATAATACTTTTAGATTATTGACACATGTGTAGGTTTACCATGGACATATGACCCTGCATTTTAAATTATACCTTTTTTAATTATTTTTCTAGTTTATGGGGGTAATAGTATAAAGATTTAGGCAAATTGAACCTTATTGTGCTAGTTTTTGCAAGTTAACTTAAAAGACTTTTAGGTGAAAAACGAGGAGCAATGATTTTGGATCTAATATTTATATGTAATTACACTCTAGAATACTTGTACAATATTCTCTTAAAGTTATGTGTTTTCTATTTTTTCAAATCTTTATTATAATCTAATGATTTTGGAAAAACTAACTAACAAAAAAACATTACAAACTCCTTAAACCACTAAAACGAATTAGATGGCCTAAGTTGATATAGTGGCATTTGGTGTTTATTCTCATCAAATTGACGGCAATAAAGCAAGGTTTAAAGTGGGAGATAAAAAAAATGTAATTATGCCAAAGGTATAGGTATAATGAGATTATTTATTATTCACCACCCTAAAGTCTTTCTACATAAAGAAACATGACAACCTCTCTTTTTTGCAAGTCATTTCCATAAGAAGAAAGAGTGAGAGATCGAAAGAATGTTTCTAATGAGAGAATGATTAAGAGGATGTAAAGTATGATTTATATATCGTATTTCACATCCAAAAGTATGGATCTTTGCATGAAATAATGCATAGATATTATTAAAAAACAAAAATATCAATAAAGTTTGTGTCTTATTATGTTTTTGATATATCTCACGAGAACAACCTTCTTTTAATGTAGTTTTTCATATTCCGTCGAATGTAAGCTCTATGTCGACACTTTCTTAGGTTATGCCACCGTTTTTGAGGTGATATGCATACATCATGACTTTGTGTAAGACATCGTTTCCGAGAAGTCGCAGGGTTCTTGATTTATGTTGTGTTCAAGGTTCATGTGCATCATGTGTATATATGCAAGCACATTGGCGGACAGTAAAACACCATTCCCAAGAAGTCTTACTGTTGGCCAATTATAGCATAAAATGTCGCATAATTAAACATTATGTAGGACCGGTATAGGAGGGAAATGCAACAGTTTCATAAGGTTGGAGAGACTTGAACACTTAAGAGATCAAATGGGTTTTCGGCTAAGATTGAAACAATGAATAGGAGTAAAGTAGAAAAGCAGAACACGAGTAATTAGTTTTCAAGAATGATGTATGTAAGGTTTCATATAAGGCTGATACAACCCAAAACATCCAAATTCTCACCAGCATGCATGCACAAGTGTACTTAAGTAGAATGCTTCGAAAGTTTCACACTCTCCCTTAGAAAACATTCTAAGTGTGAAATCTTCCGAAGCCAAGACAAATATCTTTCGAAGCCAAACATGAAGTCTTCTGAAGCTTTAAAGACAAAGTCTTTTGATGCCAACTCTTGAAGACAACATCTTCTGAAGAGTTTTTAACACATGCCATTATCTGATGTACCTTTATCATAAAGCTGGACCACCTTTCCGCTGCAACTCTGATTAAACACCAACTTTACATAAGTTGGTGAAAGGTGCCTGCTTTTGGTAACTATACATTAAGGTCTTGAGTCTTGATTGATTTTGTTGGTGACTTTACATTGATTTTATTGTTGTCTAGATCATGTATCCAGTTGGCTTTCAAAGTATGGCCGGCTATAGGTTGTAGTATAAGTATATTTGGTCCTTGTATCTTATTATCAATTGCTTTGTAAACACTTAAGGAAGTAGAGAACTGGTTTTTCTAATTCTGTCTCTTTATTACTTGTGTTCTAATTCTGTCTCTTTATTACTTATGTTTCTTAGCTCTCAAATAAGTTGGTTTTTCTAGTTCCCCATTTGATCTATTAAGTGTTCTAAAGAACTATCTTCACTTGTGTTGTTATGTTGTAAAAGTGCATTGCATCCTTCTTACGATCCTGCATTTGGTATCAAAGCTTTCCAAGTTCTTTATATAAGATCTCACCATCTTAAGATCCCTCACACACACAAAATACTTAACATCTCAAATGGCAGTTATCTCTAAAGCTGATATGGAAACTGGAACCTTAACAAAGTCTCCACTAATCACTCCTGAAGACTCTAATACTTGGTTTCAAAGAAAGGAAGGCTTTATCAAGTCTCAAGACTACATGATGTGGGACTCTATTATTAAAGGACCTTACATACCAAGCAACCCATCTACTACGGGTGGTGGTATGATTCCTAAGGCTGTGGCTGACTTCTCTGATGAAGATAGGAAGAGAATAGAGATTGATCAAAAAGTCATGACAGTCCTTCAAATTGCTCTTCCAAACTCAATCTATAGAGGCTTCAAGAAGTGCAAGACTGCAAAGCAACAATGGGAAGCACATAAGCTTATGTATTAAGGCTCAACTGAAGCGAAGGAGAATAAGAAAGATCTCCTCAAGCAGTAGTTAGAAAACTTTACCTTCAAAGTAGGTGAGACCATGACTCAATGAAGATCATACATAGGTTGGACTCACCTTAGATTAGAATGTTTATTTTTGCTTGTAATAGGTCTTATGTTAGTTTTCTTTTGCATGTAATTAGCTTTATGTAGTTTTGCAGTCCAGCAAAACTGTGAGCGAATCTATAGTTTCTCTCACTGTCAGTTGTTTTGTTTGCTCGGCGGAACTGTTGTTTCTGCCGGACGAAACTACAGTATCGGTAGACAGCGAAACTGTATGCGAAACTAAGACTGCTATATATAGTTTTGATCATTATCATTGTTAACTAATCTTTCAAAACCCTAATCGTTTATCCTTGTTGCAAGTCACCTTTGTAAGCAGTTCTTTCACAGAAATATCATTGTGCTTTGATGTTATTGAATGTATTGATCATCATTGTCTTATTTTGTTTGAATTGTTATTGTTCTTAATATTTATTGTTCATCTTGTCTATTGTGTGAATTTGTCAGCAAAACTAAGCTATTTGTGACATTCGGCTAGCGAAACTGCTGCCGAAATTGTATGCGAAATTACAAGAACTCAGCGAAACTAGCTTTCTTAGTGCAATTGTTTGTGAACATAGCTTTCTTCAGCGAAACTACTTCATTTTCAACAAAATTGTTTCTTCTCTTGCCGAAATTACATCATTCCCAACGAAACTACCATGTCAAAGTTAACCTCACTCACTCTTGCCGATCTTGAAAGTGTTGCCCCCAATAGGCCACCAAGACTCATTAACGGGGATAATTTCGAGGATTGGAAGAGATGTCTCAATGCTTTCTTCTTTTACACTGACCACAACCAATGGGAATCGATTATTTCTGGTCCTCACATACCAACTGTCACTGTTGGTGATGTTTTCTCTCGAAATAAGGAATCGTCTACTTTCACTGAAAAGGATCTGAAGCTGATCGATCGTGACAAAAAAGCTTTTGGTGCATTAACTCTCTGTCGGGCACCATACATCTACAACCCATTTGCGGAACATAATAATGCTAAGTCCCTCTACGATGCTCTATGTGAGTTCTATGATGGTAATGATGAACTGGTGAATGATAAGAGCATTCAAGCAGAGAAGGAATTCAATTCCTTTCTAGGATACAAGAATGAGAGTCTCACAGATCTCACAAATCGCTTTTTGAAAATTTCACGCACCTTAAAGAAATACAATGAAAAACTTTCCAATAGTGAACAAGTAAACATGCTTCTAGACTCTCTCCTACCTCAATGGAGTCTTCAGGTGAGAATGCAAAAGCAAGAAAGAGGTTTCACAGATTACAAGCTGATGGATATCATCAATAAGCTTAAATCCTTTGAGTTGGACATGAAGAGATAGGAATTTAACTAGACCATGATGCCTACATCTGGTTTTACTCAAAATGCTGCTTTACTATCATTCGCTGCAAGCTCTCAAATACAGACATCAATTCAAGGAGGAGTTAATACAAGTAATTTTTCAGGAGGAAATGTTAGCGTTGAAACTTCAGTTCCATCAGAAACATTGGCTCTTTTTGTAATGTTTGTTCAATGCTATGAAGCCCTTGTGGCTGGAGAGTTGAAGGGGAAAGGAATGACAATGGATGATATGTATCATGTGGACCCTAATGATCTAGAAGAAACTGACATTCAGTGGCTAATGGCAATGTTGACTCTTAGCGCTCGGAGATTTATGGAGCGCACTGGGCGAAAGAACTTCGGAGGCCAAACCTCTAATTCAAAACTAGGATTTGATAAGTCCAAACTGAGATGTTTCAACTGTAAACAATTGGGACATTTTAAATGTGAATGTTCATCAACAACTGTCACTGATTCTAGTAATTCAGGATTTCCACGATTAACCACTAAGAAGGAAAAGGAAGATTTGAATCACAAAAAAAGACTGCCTTGATTTGTAACTTTGATTGGAGTGCAGAGGTTGAAGAGACAAGGGCTGAGATTAATCATGTTTTGGTGGCTGAGTTTGTTAAAGGCAAGGGGAAGGTAGACCGTGAAGATGAATTTGATCCATTCAAGAAATTTAAAGATGAGATTGTTTATCTATGTGAGAGAAAGAAAAGAAGGATTAGAGGATGAGAGAAGGTAAATTTGAAGGACTAAAGAAGGAAGGAAGTCCATCCACTAAGCAAGGAAAAGAAAATGATGATGCTACTATCACTGTTGAGGAAAGTAAGTCAAGTACTCCAGTGTGCCAATGTGAAAAGGCCTTAGCAGCAGAAAAGGTGGTGATGGGACTTCCATATGAGGTAATTCAGGATATGTGCTCTTCTGCTAGCAAAATTAGATTATTTGGGATTTATAAAGCTAATCGGTTATTAATTGATAATGAGAAAGATTTAAAAAGAATTAATGAGGAACTTAAAATCAATGAATCAAAACATTTTGTTAAACTAAACGAGGCCTTGAAAGATAATGATCACTTAAAACGAATTGTTTTGGAAAGAAATGTTGAGATTAATACTTTGACTGAAAGAGTTGCTCTTGCTGAATATGAAACAAGCAAACTTTAGTCAAAGTTAGACAAATGGACCATATCTGGCATGAAACATGATGATTTATGTAAATCTCAACGGGGAGCTAGGATTAAAACATGATTGGGATATGAAAATGTTAAGGTTTTACGTACTATAATTCTCCTATGCTTGTACCTCATCCTTATAAAGATTTGATCAAAACATATACTAACAGTATGTTAGCAGGTTTAGAGGGTGTTAAATCTAGTTTGAATTCTGTTTTAGATCATAAATCTAGTTTGAATTTTGTAATTCTCCTAAGCATGTTCGTGAGGACTATGACTCTGGACCAACTAGTGGGCTTGGATGCACTAGTATTAGTACACCTGATTTTCAGCATTCTGTTTTAGATCATAAATCTAGTTTGAATTCTGTTTTTGTTTCTAGTGAACCTGTAACAGACACTGTCTCATCATGATGTTTCTATTTCATCTTTAAATTCTGTACACTGTGATGATGTTTCTTGTTTTGATTATGTTAATGGTGTAGTTGATCTCACTACAAAGAATAACAAGAAACATAAAACAAACTATTTTGACAAATTCTTTTCTCATCCAATTCCATCTTTACCCTAATGAATATTTCTTTATCAAATAAAAGAGCAGCAACTTCATCTGAAGGTAGCACAAGTGGTACTAGTACTACTTGTACTTCGGATGATCATTCATCTACTTCTGTAAATAATAATTCTTGTTCACATAAATACAGACCTTATGGCATGTATAAGACATATAGTGACACTAATTCTAATGTGTCTGAATGTGATAAGGAAATTCACATTGATCATATTCCTATCTTATTACATAACAGACCTAGACACAAACCATATTGTTTTAGGTGTGGCCAAGAGGATCATTTAGTCAAGAATTGTCCTGCACTACATCATGGTCATGTAAATAGGAACTATTTTGGAAATAAATTAACAAAATTAGTTAATAATTTCTTTTGTAAGAAATCTGTTTCTCCTAAAGCCAAAATTGTTCAAACTTGGGTTCCTATCTCACCTGGTCAATCTGTTCTTTATATGGTCGCAGGAATCATCCACTAAGGTTGTAAACAGTGTATGGCATGTGGATAGTGGATGCTCCAGATATATCACGTAGCTAAAAGATTTGTTGACCAATTATCAGATTATAAATGGAGGCTATGTTACTTTTGTTGGCGACAAAAAAGGTGGAAAGATGATTGGTCAAGGAGAAGTATCCAATGATTCTTTAACTTTGGAGAAAGTTAACTATGTCCCTGAGCTTGCGTTTAATCTCTTGAGTGTCTCTCAAATCTGCCATAAAGACATTCCGGTCTTGTTTAAATCTGATGAATGTCTATTTTTAAAATCTGAGATTGATATTCTAGAAGAATTGGTACTTATGTGTGCTCCGCGAAAGCATGATACATATCTTCTTGATATGAATTCAAGGGAGTCAAAGTCTACTACCACCTGTCTTCTTTCGAAAGCTTCCACTTTTGAGTCTTTGTTATGGCATCGCCGATAGGGCCACGTTAATTTTAAAATAATAAACAAATTAGTCAAAAACAATCTTGTTAGAGGACTTCCTTTAAAAGATTTCTCTATGAACAAAAAATGTATGGCTTTGGCCAAGGGCAAACAACATAAGAAACCACATAAGCCCAAACTTGAAAATAGCATAACTTGTCCTCTCAAGTTGTTACATACTATTTTGTTTGGCCTAATCAGCGTTAAATCAATTGCTAAAACATCTTTCTGTCTTGTTGTAATAGATGATTTCTCAAAATATTCTTAGGTGAGATTTCTTGCTCACAAGGGAGAGGTTGCTGAGGAATTGCAGAAGTTAATACTTTCAATCGAGACAATAAGCAAGAGAAATGTTCTGGCCATGAGAAGTGACAATGGTACTGAATTCAAAAATCAGATTCTTGATTCGTTCTGTGTTGAAAAGGGAATTATAAGACAATTTTGTGCTGCAAGGATGCCTTAACAGAATGGTGTAGCTGAATGAAAGAATCACACTCTTGTTGAAGCCGCTCGTACAATGTTGATAGAATCATGGTGACCCATTATCTCTTGGGCTGAAGCGGTAAACTGTGCTTCATACGTTCTAAATCGGGTGTTGATAGTCAAGGACAAAATAAAGACTCCTTATGAACTTTTTCAAAAATGGAAACCTTTAATTGACTTCTTTTGACCATTTGGTTGTTCATGCACTCTCTTGAATACTCAATCCCAGAAGACAAAGTTTGGTGTCCTGTCTGATGAGTGTTACTTCGTTGGTTATTCTTCTTCTCAAAAGGCCTATCGGGTATATTACAAGAGAACACGTATCATTTAAGAGTCATTCTATGTTAATTGGCAGGAGTCTGACTCATCTGATGTTCGATCTGAACCAACATGGTTCTTTGACTCCGATATTGTGTTTAATTTTTTTAATCTTCCAGTTTTCGACGATGATGCTCCATCTCAAATGTTCAAACAAATATCATTTCTTCAACTCCATTAATTATCATTCCTCATGTCCATTCCATATCTTCAGCAAATGATGCCACAACAGTTGATGTTGCATCATCTTCATCATCATTTGATCTTTCACCTCCACTTGTTTCAACATCCCTTCCTTCATCACCAACATCTATCTCAACGCAGCCTGTACCATCTCTCTCAACCCCATCTACTCATCCACAATCTGTCAGCCAATCATCTCCAAACAACTTGCCTTTATCCACTAATTTCAAAACTTTGAAAGATCATCCTCATGATAACATTATTGGATCTATCGCTAATGGAGTATGGACGCGGAGTCAATCTGGTTTGATTAATATTTGTCTCTCTCTTGCTTTATCTTAGAAACTATTTCGAAAAATGTTCATGCAGCTCTCCAGGATCCTTGTTGGGTGGAATCAATGCAGTTGGAGCTTTAACAATTCAGAAAGCTCAAAGTATGGACTTTGGTTGACCTCCCCCCAAACAAATGCCCAATTGGCACGAAATGGGTCTTTAAGAACAAACCCGATGATCATGGTGTTATGGTGCGTAAAAAATCAAGATTGGTTGTGCAAGGATTTGCTCAAGAAGAAGGGATTGACTATACTGAAGTTTTTGCTCCTGTCGCCCGTCTTGAAGCAATAAGGATTTTTCTAGCTCATGCTGCTCATAAACAGTTCAAGGTCTATCAGATTGATGTCAAGTGTGCTTTCCTTTACGGAGACTTTGATGAGGAGATATATGTCTCTCAACCACCAGGTTTTGAGGATCCTAATTTCCCCGACAAAGTTTATAAGCTTGATAAGTCTCTTTATGGTCTTCATCAGGCACCTAGAATCTGGTATGAGACCCTAACATAGTACCTCTTAAGCAATGGTTTCTCTCGTGGCATCATTGATATGACTCTATTCAAGAGAGAAGTGAATGGTGAAATGTTGATTGTCCAAGTTTATGTTGATGATATTATTTTTGGCTCTACCAATTCACAATTATGTCGGGAGTTCGAGGAGGTGATACGTAATCGCTTTCAAATGAGTATGATGGGGGAAATGTGCTTTTTCCTTGTATTACAAGTGGAACAAAAGCTAGAGGGATTTCTCATTTATCAAGAGAAGTATGTTAAAGAGATTTTGAAGAAATTCAAGATGGATGACGCGTCTCCTGAAATGACTCCTTTACTGCTCAAACGTGCCTCACTCCTGATGAGAACGAGAAACCTGTTGATCCTCATCTCTACAGATCTATGATTGGTTCCTTTATGTATCTTACAGCAAGTCGTCCTAACATCACTTTTGCTATAGGATATTGTGCTCGATATCAGTCGGCCCCAAAAGAGTCTCATGAAAAAGCCGTCAAAAGAATTTTTTGTTATCTCAAAGGCTCTTCTCGGTTAAGTCTTTGGTATCCCTATGGTGGGAATTTTGATTTACATGCTTATTCTAACAGTGATTCTAATGGTTGTAGGTTAAACAGAAAATCAGTGACCGGAGGATGTCAATACCTGTGCAATTGTCTGGTTTCATGACAAGCAAGAAACAAGCCACTGTCTCCCTCTCTACAGGGGAAGCATAATACATTGTTGCCTAAAGTTGTTGTTCACAAGTTCTTTGGATACAACACCACATGATTGACTATTGAATCAATTTTCTCCACACACCGTTGTTATGTGAAAACGAAGCCGCCATCGGGATCGCTAAGAATCCTATTCATCATTCTCGAACCAAGCACATCAAAACACAGATTCATGCAATTCATGATACTCAGGAAAATGGTTTTATTGATATTATTCCCATCGACACAAAAAATCATAAGGCAGATATTTTCACAAAAAACATTTGATAAACCTCGCTTCTATGTTAAGGTTAATATCTTTTTAAACCTCTTTTCTTTTCTGTTATCTTTTTACATAAAAATAATAATAATAATTAATAATCATAAATTTCCACATCTCTCTTCGATGTAGAAATTTAGGTGGAAAATAACTAATTAACTTAAAAAAACATTTGGGAACTTGAGTCGAGATAATGGGAAATGATTGTATATCTTCTGGATATGCTTGTTTGTGCATGACTGGCGTTTAAAATGAGAAATGATTATAACTGATGCTGCTCTCCGATTTACATCTTATTTTTAATTACAAGTAAAAGAAAATCAAATAACTTCTTTAATGATATGCTTGGTAGACTCAGCCTGAAAACTAAAGTAGATAACAACATAATGATTTAAATTAAAATATATGCTTAAGGATGTTTGGATTTACTTAATCATTTTGGTTTGCACTAAAACTGAGTCCCGACAAAAATTGGATTGAGAATTGATCTTTCACCCACCATGATACAAATCATATAAGCCATATCTTTTTGCCTTGATTGGTGTATTTATGTGTCTTGTGTTTGTGCTAATCTCCTCTGCTGTACGGTAGTACTGACCTGGAGTGATGATCTCCTTTGCTGTACGATAGTACTGACCTGGAGCTCTCATCGGCACATGACTAAATGGTCATCTCCTTTGTTATACGTGAGTATAGACCTGGAGCTCTCACCATTTTGGTCTAAGTAGTGTCAAATCATCTAAATGATGAATTCATCATAG
>BJCM01206746.1:0-18045 GCA_018326385.1 Flaveria bidentis | reverse complement strand
TATATATATATATATATATATGTATATATATGTTGATGATAGTGACATATAGTCAAGTAAGAAATTTCTACATCTTGCTTATTCATAGAAATTTCAGGGGAGATTATATACTAAAGGTTCTTCTTGTTTTCCTTTGTAGAATATAATGAGAAGCCTGGACGATGTAAAGGAGGTTAATGGTATTGCGTGGGATATGCTTGATAGGTTTAGCCAGAAAGCAAAGTAAACAGTAATCTTGTAGCTTATTTCAAAGAGCAAGAAACTTGATGACTCAAATAATCCCTTGACATTTTTGGCCTTCATAAAGTCTCAAGTCCTCGTTTGAAAAGGGTTGAGAATGTGATATCTCTGTTTTGAGTTATTCTTATCTAAAGTATCTTTGCGGCAAAACATTCCACCCTATCTCCAAAGCTATATGCTTTCTCATCTTTGTATCTAAGATGCTCCTTGCTGTACTCTATCTGGTGCTTATCTCCTCTACTATGTGTGAACATTGACCTAGAGTGATGATCTCCTCTGTTGTACGATAGTACTGACCTGGTGCTCTTATCGGCATAATATGATAATCTTCTTTGTTATACATAAGTATAGACCTTAAGCTCTCATCTGTAAGACTTAATTAGTCAACTCCTCTGTTATACGTAAGTATAGACCAGAGCTCTCATCATTTGATGTCTATAAGGGTATTATTTCTTTTGAAATAAGATCTATGTTGCTTCTGAGAGGAAGAGTCATGTAGAGCGTGTCATTTGTTCAATACATCATGACGACAGGATAACAAATGTCTATGGGGACCGGGTCATTCTATGTTTTCTTTAAAAAGAACCAAAACATGATAAAAGTAGCTGTGATGCACTCGTTGAAACGAAGAAGGCATGGTCTTAAAAGGACGAGTATATCAGCAATCCCACCAAACTTTGACTTTATTGAAGATTTTTTCAGCTTCTCGTTCATATCGTTTTATGCTGTTTGATTTTGTTTCAAAAAATCTTTTACGTGAAGAATGGTGAGGTTTTGTGGGGAAAATTTCTTTTCATTTCTTTTATTTTGTTTACTTTGTTTTAATTCTTTTTTAAGTAATTTTTACTTTTAAAAAAAAGAGAATCAAAGTTAATTTTTATAACTTTTAGGTTTCCAGCGAAATTATAATTTCGCTAGTAGTTTCGCACGCCAAAACTGTAGCTTCGCTAGTTCTTTCGCGTGTTGTATGGTCAATTTCGACCAAAGTTTCGCAACGCGAAATTGCATCTTCGCTGGGCGAAACTATAGTTTTGCTGCCTGCGAAACTATGTGCTATATAACTCAATTTGCGAAATTGTTTTCTTATTTTCACATATTCCAGAGTTTAGTCGTTTTAGGGTTTGATCGTAGCCTTTTCATGCGATATTGATTTCCTATGCTTTTGATTCTTGCTTGACCGTTGATTCATGTTCGCAAGTGAGTTTCGAACTCAGGGTGGTAGATTATTCTATGTTTAACGACAACATTGTTGGTTTATTTGATTGAGACTCTTCGGCACCTTCGCAGTTCTTACTGCAAAAGTACCGGTAGTCCAGCGAAACTGAATGAAAGTTCAAGGTTTTTCAGCGAAACTGTGTAGTCATGCTGTCCGAGCCAACTTAACAGTTTCGCAGAGAAAACTTCAGTTTCTCTGCACCGAAACTATATTTTCGGCTAGTCGAATCTACTACACTGTCTTGCTGAAACTAATAAATAATTGTTGCTGAAATTACTCTTTCGCTTGCGGAAACAAAAAATTCATCCTGCGAAACTATAATTTCGACCAGCGAAATTAATTTATTTTTTTGTTTAATTTTAATCTTCTTCTTATTTTTCTTTAATATTATTGTTTAATATAACATTCTAATGCGTTTCATCTGGTTTTTTTATTAAATGGCGAATCTAAAGTTTGATGAAAGGAACAACAAAACTGCCATTTTGGACGACACTCATCCAAAAGCTGCTGGTTTTAGAGACTACATACGCTGGTTGCAAATATCTCCAATCGCCTATGCGATCTCACATTCCACTACTCTATATGACTTACACATCAGAGATTTTTGGCGCTCGGCAGAGTATGACACAAGAGCCAATCCCTAAAGGATTGTGGCTAGGGTGCTGGAAAATGACATGGTCATTACTACTGAGGTCATATCGAGGGTGCTAAGGCTCAATGAGGACATAGGGGATGAGGTGATATTGTCAGATCAGGAAGTCTTTGATGCTTTTCGATCAATGGGTTATGATGGATCTCCATTTGGGATAAGGAAGGAGCTTAAAAAGTTATTCCTCTTTAAGGAATGGAGATATATAGCTCATATTTTTATTATGCGCTTAGATCACCATAAAGGTGGATCGGACACCCTAAACTTGGACTGGGCCAAAGCCATGGTGATTTGCTGCAGGGGGCAGAAGGAAAACATCGCGAGATTGATTTTTGATTGTATGATGGAGAATGTAATGGCTTTGAAGAAGGATAAGTGGCATCTTTATCCTTGATTTCTTCAGATGATTATTGATGATCTCATTCCTAACATTCCCAGACATGGAGAGGTTAAAAGATTAGTACAGATGAATACCCGCATTTTTGCGACTGCTGCGGTATCCGTCATGACTTCAGTGGAAGGATTACTCATCTTCGGGAAAACATGTACCCTCAGGAGAAATGGAGCTGTATCAGGAGGATCAATGAGTATGAGGAGAAAAAGGCTGAAGAGAGAAGGGTGCATGATGCTATTAAGAACAACAAAAGATACACGAAAGAGAAGGATTATGATTTTGAGGATGAAGTGCATGAGATGGCTGAGGAGGCTACGGTTGAGAAAGAGAAGATGTCCAAAAAGAAAGCAGATGAGGGAGAAGCTGAGAGAAGGACTAAACACAGATATCAACCTTTCACTAAGTCCTCAAGGAGGGAGGAGAGAGCTGGTTTAGATGAGGATGTGATAAGAAACCTCAATACATATCTGACTAACGAGTTGAGCATGATAAAAACCAAACTAACCAATCAAGAGTTAAAGGAAAAGTAGAAGGATGAAGTGATTTACGGCATGACCAAGATATTGGTGGATCAAAACAAATTGATTAAGAGATTACTTGAGGAGGTGAATGAATTGAAGGCTGCAATCAACCTGCATAATCAATTAACTCAAAATAAGGTAGATGATTTGACTGATACTTCCAAGTACTCATTTTTAAATGTGGGTACATCTTCCCGGGCAGGAGAGGGCACATCTGTTGCAGCGGCTGAGAAAGCAGGAGGTTCTGGAGTAGGGTAGGAGACTGCGAATGTGGAGAATGCTAAAGAGATATTTGAGGCTGGTTTCGTGAACATGCAATTTGATTTTGAGAAAGATTTGGTTGGTAAAGAGGCGGTGAGAGAGAATCATGTTGAAAATGTTGAGAAGACTGCTGAGAAGGGATTGATTGATGAAGAAGAAGATGATGAGCAATTGGTTGACTATGATTCTGAACCCAAATATTACGAGGTTATGAAGAAGAAGATTGATTATATTACTTTGTTATAGGTTTAATGTTAGTTTACTTTTGAATGTTGTTCATTTTGTTTAGTTTTTTAGTCCAGCGAAACTATATTTTCACTCATAGTCAGTTGTTTCGTTCACCCGGCGAAACTGTTGTTTCTGCTGGGCGAAACTATAGTTTCTGCAGCATAGTTTCGCAGACAACGAAACTGTCTGCGAAATTAGGACTGCTATATATAGATTTGATCTTTTTCATTGTTTGGTATCCTTTCCAAAACCGTAATTGATTATCATTGTTGCAAGAGGCCTTTGTAAGTAGTTTATTCACTAAAAATACATTTGTGCTTTGTTATTGTTGATTGTATTGATCATTATTGTTCATATTTGTTGACATTATGGTTGTTCTTAGTGTTATTCATCTTTTTTATCTCTTTATTATATCTGATATTGAACAAATCAATATCTTATTTGTACTACAAACCGATTATATGGACCAACAGACCCTTCCCGATGGAAACGATGGTTTCACCGTATATAGTGATGCATCTAGCCAAGGCCTTGGTTGTGTTCTCATGCAATGAGGAAAGGTCATAGCTTATGCATCAAGACAACTGAAGGTTCATGAGGTGAATTACACGACCATGATCTTGAACTTGGTGTTGGGGTTTTTGCCTTACAGATTTGGAGACACTACCTTCATGGGACGTAATGTATAGTCTACATTGATCACAAAACCCTTCAACACGTTTTCAATCAAAAGTATCTCAACATGAGACAACGTCATTGGGTCGAGTTGATTAGTTATTATGATTGTGACATTCGTTAACACGCTGGAAAGGAAAATGTTGTAGCTGATGCATTAAGTCGTAAGATTCCTAACAAGATGGTCTTGTTTCAAGAAATTAACGATCGACGATAATGGTTTGATACATTAGGGGGATTTGATATTGAGATTTGTTTGGATGATAATGAGACTATGGTGCTACTACAAAATTTGGCGACTAAGAATGACATCGAGACTTGCATCTTGGAGGCTCAACAAGTGGTTCAAGCGGAAGGAAAAATGGGTAATGAATTAGAGTACAATATTCGAGCTCAACTAGAAACGAAACCTAATGGATTGTTGTACTTTTTGAATCAAATTTGGGTTCCAAATCGTGATAATCTTCATACCTTTATCATGAATGAATCTTATCAAACTCATTACTCTGTTTACCTTGGTTCCGATAAGATGTATATGGATCTGCGTGGACAATACTATTGGCATGGAATGAAGAAAGACATTGCAACTTACGTATCCAAGTGTCTTGTGTGTACAAAGGTTAAATCCGAACATCAACATCCTAGTGGATTGCTTGAACATCCCGAAATTCCCATGTAGAAATAGGAACACATTTCCATGGATTTCATAATCAAATTACCTCGCACCTCTCGTGGTCATGATAGCATATGGGTGATCATTGCTTGTTTAACCAAATCGGCACATTTCATACCCATACGTGGCACTTACAAAACATCAAGGTTGCCTCGTATATACATTGATGAGATTGTGAGTTGTCACATCGTACCTTTACATATCATATCCGATCGAGACGATCGTTTCACTTCGCACGTTTGGTCGTCTATGCAAGAACTCTTGGGTACTCAAATGGATTTAAGCACAGCTTACCATCCTTAAACGGATGGTCAAACCGAGCGAACCATTCAGACCCCAGAGGATTTGCTACGTCCTTGTGTCCTTGACTTTGGTGGTGATTGGGATTCGCATTTAGCTCTCTCAAAATTTTCATATAATAATAGTTACCACTCGAGCATAAAGATGGCACCTTTCAAATCACTTTATGATCGCAAATCTCGTTCCCCGGTCTACTGGACGGACATTGGTGAAAATTTTATCACTGGTCCTGAGCTCATACAAGAAATGACCGATAAAGTCTTCAAGATTCGTAAGAACCATGAAGTGGCTAGTCAACAAAAGAATTATGCTGATAAACGATGCAAGTCGTTGGAATTCCAAGTTGGGGATATGGTTCTTCTTAATGTCTCACCATGGAAGGGAGTCGTTCACTTTGGGAAAAGGATTAGGAAAGTGGCTTATAAACTAGAACTACTTTCCTATCTTAGCAGGGTTCATCCTATTTTTCGTATCTCAAATTTGAGGAAGTGTTTGGCCGACGAAAGTTTGCATGTCCTGTTGGATGACATCTAGATCGACGAATCCTTACATTTTGTTTAGAAGCCTGTTGAGGTCATGGATCGCATCATGAAGAAGACTAGAACCACTACCACCCCAATCGTCAAGGTTTGTTCGGAAAATAAGCATGGACCTGAGTTTACTTGGGATTGCGAGAATCATATGAAGAAGAAATACCTGCACTTGTTCGTTTAGTTTCTGTAAAACCCTAAAGACAAAGAAAGAAAGAATAAAGTGAAGAATAAGAAGGAAAAGGAATAAAGCTCAAGTCGAAGGACCAATTGTGTCAAAAAGGACAATGTTTGAAAAGTGGGTGTAAAAGGTGATAGCCGCCCATCACCCTCTCTTTACCCATATCAATCGGATTTTTAGAGAGAGAAGCGAAGAGAGCAGAAGCATTCGAATTTTGAATAAGAACAAGAGCAACTGATCGAATTCAAGGTAAGAATTCGTGTGTTTAAGATGTTCTTAACTGGTTTCATCCTCGGTTGTGTTCTTATGTATGTTGTGTGTGTTCGGTTGTGTGTGTTTGATGGGTTTCTAGGTGAGAACTTGTAGTAATCGGGCTTTGAAGGAAGTCTTACCCGAAGACACTGCTAAGGTGAGTTCTAGAACCCCTCTTTTACATGTTTTAACTGATTTTGGGGCTGGAAATGCATGAATGTATGTTTTTATAAAACTGGGTTTTATACCCATATGTATGAATGTGTGTATGTTGTGGGTGGGGTTTGATTTTGGACTATGTTCATGGTTGATGATGTTATGGTTTTGTTTCTAAGGCTAAGAATATATGATTTAAGCTTAGAACATGATAGATGGTGTTTGGGGACCGAATTATGATGTTAAGTGTGTCCTGGGCTGCTCATGCGCCCAAACAGTAGCTCATACGCCCAACCATGAATAACTACTTAAGTGTTCCAAATAAGGATGAGCATTGACAAATGCGGACGAGTACAAGTCAATGCGGATGAACATTGACAAATGCGGATGAGTACAAGTCAATGCGGATGAACATTGACAACTGCGGATGAGTAAAAGTTCATGCGGATGAACAGTTAATGCGGATGAACAAGTTCATGCGGATGAACAACAAATGAGGATGAAGAATTAATGCGGATGAACATAAGAAATGCGGATGTACAAGTTCATGCGGATGAACAACAAATGCGGAGGAACAGTTAACGCGGATGAACAACAAATGCGGATGAACAGTAAATGAGGATGAGTAAAGGCAATGATGATGAGTAAAAGAAATGCAGATGAGTAAAAGAAATACGGATAAACAAAAGAAATGCGGATGAACAATCGGAAATGCGGATGAACACTTAGAATATTTTTTGATTTCCGGGGGAAAAGTGTTATGTAGGCTTTGACTTGGGAGGTTCCCGAGGGCATAGTAAGTTGACTTTTGAGGTCATAGATGATGTGTGATGATGATGATGTGTGATGATATGATGGGCATGATGATGATGTGTGATGATGATGATGTGTGACGTATGTTATGTATGCATGTTGATATGTATGATGATTTTCATGATTATGTTAATGTTCCTATTATGCATGTTTATCTTCCCATGGCTTTGCGTTGAATGTTAATAAATGAAACGAAAAGTATGATATAACTTAAAGTGGAAGATAATGAAAAGAGGAACGTAATGAAAGAATGCATGCATTAATGAATGAATGAAAGTAAGAAAGGCTTGCAAGAGAAAGAAAGGAGGTTCACAACTCATTAAGAGTTGTTAGCTCAACTGTGTGTGTATTTACAGCGTACGATCTTGGCTAACTCATAAGGGTCCATACACACAGTAAGAGTTCAATCTTGGCGACTACTCTAATACGTGCGATGTGGTATTCACTGTGTGCTATGTAGCATGGGATTTTGGCTATCTCATAAGGGTTCATTCACACAGTAGGGGTTAGTTTTGGTAACTTCCCCAATACGTGTGATGTGGTATTTACTGTGTGTTATGTAGCATGCGATTTTGGCTAACCCATGAGACAGCGTGCAATTTTGGCTAAACTCATAAGAGTTCACACACACAGGGGGAGTCTGTCCTAGTGACCACTCCATATATGCGATATGTGTGATATGTGCGAACATGCGAAATGTGCGAAACGAACAATGATGAAGATAATAAATATTACCTTGAATTAGATATGATGTCTGACCACGTGCGATAGTAATGAAAATGCTTTAACGAGTCAAAGGTAATATAATGTTTCTGTAAAACTAGAACCCACTCAGCAATGCTGACTTTTTATGCATTTTCCAGTTGGCAGGTGAGCATTGCTAAGGATGGCGCGAGGTAGCTACTTGGAATTTTGGATGGCATTCTTTTGTTTAATGATTTGGCATTATAAAGCGAACAAATGAAATTGTGTAACAAATGTTGTATTATTTCGCAAAAGCATTTTTAATGAAAAGGTTGTTTTTAATGTTTCCGCTGCAATGATTATTTCAAGTTAACATAATTATATGTTTTATGAGCGATGATTGGCCAACTGTAAGCATCTTGGGAACGAGGCCTTACAAGTTGGTATCAGAGCCAAAGTTTTAGTGAAATGGGTAAATTTTCAAAATAAACCTAAACTTAAACTGAGAATGGGATGGAAAGGGAAGGGATGCTAGTCCGAGTAGCTGCATGCCATCAGGTATTTTCTTTAATGACATACGACCTTACGTGCGCATGTTATGTGGTTTATGTGCTGCTTGTAGATTTAGATACTGATGTAGTCAAGATAGGTAATGCTCGGGGTAAGAAGAGTAAAGTAAGTGGCAAATAACAACTGGCCACTGTAAATAGGGACTTACTATAGTTGACATAAACTAAGTTGTTTCCTTGAATGACCGTGTTAGTGTTTGAATCTTTTAGTGTGCGTAGAGGATGGTTGGTGGTGGACGTGGTGCCGAAACACAGGTCACGAGGGGAAGGCCTAGATCTGAAAAGGTGGTTCATGAAGAACCCGAGACCCCTCATCCCGAGGGCGGAGAAGAAAGTGCTAACTTAAGAGCCTCAGTGAAGGAGCCTCAGTGATAAAGGCTGTTAGAGATGGGGAGAGAAAGGAAAGGAGTAGACCTACAGGTGAAAGGAGACAGCACAAGACTAAAACGGTTTTCTCTGATGACGAAGAGGAAGAGGAAGAAGAAGAGCCTACTCCGGAGGCGACACGAGGCTGCAACTACGGGGCATTTCAAAGATGCAAGCCCCTACTTTCGATGGTAACAGCACTGCTGCTGCTGCTCACCGGTGGGTGAGAGATGGAAGTTGTTCTGAATATCAGCGAGTGCTGACAGGATCAGAAGGTGAAATTTGCTGCCCACTTGTTTGTGGACTCAGCTCTATGTTGGTGGGACTATATAGTCCAAGCCGAAGGTAGTTTGGAAATTGGGAGCATGAGGTGGTCGGAGTTGAAAAAGTTAGTGATTGAGGAGTTCTGTCCTCATAGGGAAATGGATAAGGTGGAAAGGGAATTCCTGCAGCTGGAGGCGGGAACAATGACACATCAACAATACACCACTAAATGCAATGAGATGGCACGTCTGGTGCCAGACCAAGTGACGCTTTTGTCATGGAAGATTAAGAGGTACATTCAGGGTTTGCCGGCGGATATCCATAGGCACATGATCGATGCCCGACCAAGCACGTTTAGGTTGGCAGTTGATTTGGCAGGGAGATTGTATGATGAAAGAACTATGGTAGTGACTGAAGGCAGCAAGAAAGGTGGTGGTGACCGGAATTGGAATGGAAAAAGGTTTGGGCGGGGTGGTGTCCCGACGAGTAACAAGAAGGCATGGGTGGATGACCGCCGTGTGGTCACAACTGGTGCGGGGTCGAAGAGATGTGGTAAATGTGGGAAGGAGCATTCTGGAGAATGCAAAAGGGGATCAAAAATCTACTTCAAGTGTGGGATGCTTGGTCATATGGCAAGAGAATGTGGGGTTGTGAGATGTTACAATTGTGGAGAAAATGGCCACATGAGCAGGGACTGTAAAAGCCAAGGGCTGAAGGTTCGGGGGTGAAGAAGACTGGAGGAGAAGGACTGAGGGTGAGCGTTAGAGCATTTACGATGACACAGGCGGAGGCTAGGATGGACCCTGATGTTGTGTTAGGTACGTTTCTGTTAAACCAAACATTACCCTCTGTGTTATTTCATTCTTGTAGTAGTAAAAGTTTTATTTCTGCTGCTTTCTGTGCTAAACTGCTTGTTTGTAGTAAGAGTGTGGATATGCCCTTCAATGTAGAAATTGCCATAGGTAAGAATACCAGAATTTCTGAGATGGTAGAATGTTATGACGTGGAACTAGAAGGTCATAAGTTTCCTGTTAGACCATTCGTGATGATCTTAGGTGGGTTCGATGTAGTTCTTGGGATGGATTGGTTGGCGGATTACGAGGCAAACATTATGTGCCGCAAGAAGATGATTCGTTTGACAGCGCCTAACGGGAGTTTGGTGACGGTTTATGGTGATCGTGTCACTACGATTCCGAGAGTAATCTCAATGGCGGTGGCGGGAAAATGCATGAGGCATGGATGTAGCGCATACTTGGCCTACGTAAAGGACGTGGATACGCCAACACCACAACTATCCGATCTACCGGTTGTGTGTGACTTTCCAGATGTGTTCCCAGAAGATTTACCAGGATTACCACCCGACCATGAAATTGAATTTCAGATCAACTTGATACCATGTGGCCAACCTGTTGCCAAGGCACCGTATCGATTGGCTCCAACTGAGATGAAAGAGTTGATGGAGCAATTGCAAGAGCTATTAGGTAAGGAGTTGATTAGACCGACTATCTCTCCTTGGGGTGCTCCGGTCTTATTTGTGAAAAAGAAAGACGGTTGTATGAGAATGTGTATAGACTACCTTGAACTGAGCAAGTTGACGGTGAAGAATCGGTATCCGTTACCAAGAATTGATGATTTGTTCGATCAGCTTCAAGGTGCTAGTTGGTTTTCAAGGATAGATCTTTGATCAGGCTACCATCAGCTAAAGGTGAAAGAGCATGATATTCCTAAAATAGCATTTCACACGCGTTATGGTCACTACAAGTTTGTCATTATGTAATTTGGTTTGACCAACGCGCCAGCTGCTTTTATGGATTTAATGAATAGAGTGTGTCGGCCAATGTTAGATAAATCAATGATTGTGTTTATCGATGATATCCTGATTTATTCGAAGAGCGAAGAGGAGCATGCCGGTCACATTTGGGAGGTGTTGGAGACGTTGAGAAGGGAGAAATTGTATGCTAAATTCTCCAAGTGCGCATTCTGGTTGCGCGAAGTTTAGTTTTTGGGTCATGTAGTGAATCCCGAGGGGATTATGGTGGACCTAGGAAAAATGGAGGCGGTGATGCAATGGAAGTCTTCAAAGACACCGTCTAAGATTCATAGTTTCTTGGGTTTGGCGGGCTAGTATAGAAGGTTCATCCAAGACTTCTCCAAGATCACCTTTCCACTAACCAAGTTGACCCAGAAAGATATAAAGTTTGTATGGGGTCAAGCTCAAGAGAAGGCTTTCGAGGAGTTAAAGACGAGATTGACTCAAGCTCCTGTTATGTCATTACCCGACGGAAGTGAAGATCTGGTGGTTTATTTTGATGCTTCCTACTCGGGGTTAGGGTGTGTGTTAATGAAGAGGGAAAAGTTATAGCCTATGCATCCCAATAGTTAAAGGTTCATGAGGTTAATTACCCTACTCATGATTTGGAGTTAGCAGTTGTGGTCTTCGCGTTAAAGATATGGAGGCACTACCTATATGGAACAAAGTGCACCATATTTACCGACCACGAGAGTTTGAAGTACTTCTTTGAGTAGAAGGACCTGAACATGAGGCAGAGGAGATGGTTGGAGCTTATGAAAGACTATGATTTCGAGATCCATTACCATCTGGGAAAAGCCAACGTGGTGGCAGATGCCCTTAGCCGAAAGGAGAGACCTTAGCTGATTCGGGTGAAAGCATACCAATTGATCATGACCTCTAATGTGATGAAGCAAGTTATGGAGTTTCAAGACGAAGCATTGAAAGAAGATCATCTTAACTCCGAAAGAATGAGAGGCCTGGTCGCGTAATAGGGTCAAAACACACTTGGTGTTAAGACACGATTCGGGCGGATATGGATTCCTCGTTTTAGGGATCCACGCGCGAAGATTATGGATGAAGCTCACAAGACTCGGTACTCTATTCATCTCGGTGCTACAAAGATGTACCAAGACATGAAGAAAGATTATTGGTGGCCGAGTATGAAGCATGACGTGGTGGAGTATGTGAGTAAATGCCTTACTTCTTTACAAGTGAAGGCCGATCACCAAAAGCCGTACGGGAAGATCCAACCTTTGGATATACCGGAGTGGAAGTGGAAACATATCACCATGGACTTTATTACGAAGCTACAACGTAACGTGCGAGGATACGATGCCATATGGGTGAAAGTTGATCGATTGACGAAGAGCGCTCACTTCCTACCTATTCGTGAGACATATTCATCTAAGAGGTTGGCATATCTATTCATCAAAGAAATTTCAACTCGTCATGGGGTGCCGGTGTCCATTGTGTCTGATCATGACACCTGGTTTACATATAAATTTAGGAAGAAATTCCACGACGCGATGGGGACGAGATTATATATTAAGCAAGGCTTATCATCCTTAGACAGATGGTCAGTCCAAAAGGACCATTTAGACATTGGAAGATATGCTTCGGGCATGTGTTATTGATTTCGGAGGAAGTTGGGATGACCACCTACTGTTAGTTGAGTTCATATATAACAACAACTATCATGCCAGTATTGGTATGCCCCCTTATCAGATGCTATACGGCAGGAGATATGGAACACCCGTCTGTTGGGGTGATATTGTTCAGAAAGTGTTGGAAAGTGTTGGTATGCCGATAAACGACATAGGTCAATTGAGTTCTAGGTGGGTGATAGAGTTATGTTGAAAGTCTCACCTTGAAAGGTATCATTCGGTTCAGAAAGCAGGGCAAGTTGAGCCCGAGATACATAGGGCCTTTCCGAATCATTGCTAGAGTAGGAGAGGTGGCCTATAGATTGGAGTTACCAGATGAGTTAAGTGAAATTCATCCGACCTTCCAAGTATCTCATCTGAGGAAATGTTTGGCAGACGAAGACATGGTTTTACCACTAGAAGATATCAAGGTAGACGAACGGCTCAATTATGTGGAGCAACCAGTGGAGATCATTGATCGTAAAGAGAAGAAGTTAAGGAATAAAGTGGTTCCTCTGGTGCATGTACAGTGGAAGCAGAGAAAGGGATCTGAGTCTACATGAGATATTGAAGAAGAAATAAGACAGCATTACCCTTGATTGTTTGAGGAAATAGAGGTTTCGGGGACGAAACCTAAATAAGGTGGTGGACCTGTAACACCCGGTTATTTATAAAAGACAAAGAAAGAAAGAATAAAGTGAAGAATAAGAAGGAAAAGGAATAAAGCTCAAGTGGAGGGACCAATTGTGTAAAAAAGAACAAATGTTTGAAAAGTGGGTGTAAAAGGTGATAGCCGCCCATCACCCTCTCTTCACCCATATCAATCAGATTTTTAGATAGAAAAGCGAAGAAAGCAGAAGCATTCGGATTTTGAAGAAGAACAAGAGAAACATATCGAATTCAAGGTAAGAATTCGTGTGTTTTAAGATGTTCTTAACTGGTTTCATCCTCGGTTGTGTGCCTATGTATGTTGTGTGTGTTCGGTTGTGTGTGTTTGGTGGGTTTCTAGGTGAGAACTTGTAGCAATCGGGCTTTGAAGGAAGTCTTACCCGAAGAGGCTGCTAAGGTGAGTTCTAGAACCCTTCTTTTACATGTTTTAACTGTTTTTTGGGGCTAGAAATGCATGAATGTACGTTTTTATAAAACTTCATACCCATATGTATGAATGTGTGTATGTTGCGGGTGGGGTTTGATTTTGGACTATGTTCATGTTTGATGATGTTGTGGTTGTGTTTTTAAGGCTTAGAATGTATGATTTAAGCTTGGAACATGATAGATGGTGTTTGGGGACCGAATTATGATGATAAGTGTGTCCTGGGCTGCTCATGCGCCCAAATAGTAGCTCATACGCCCAACCATGAATAACTACTAAAGTGTTCCAAATAAGGTTGAGCATTGACAAATGTGGATGAGTACAAGTCAATGCGGATGAACATTGACGAATGCGGATGAGTACAAGTCAATGCAGATGAACATTGACAAATGCGGATGAGTAAAAGTTCATGCGGATGAACAGTTAATGCGGATGAACAAGTTCATCCAGATGAACAACAAATGCGTATGAACAGTTAATGCGGATGAACATAAGAAATACGGATGAACAAGTTCATGCGGACGAACAACAAATGCGGATGAGCAGTTAATGCAGATGAACAACAAATGCTGATGAACATTAAATGCGGATGAGTAAAGGAAATGCGGATGAGTAAAAGAAATGCGGATGAACAAAAGAAATGCGGATGAACAATAAGAAATGCGGATGAACACTTAGAATATTTTCTGATTTTCGGGGGAAAAGTGTTATGTATACTTTGACTTGGGAGGTTTCCAGGGGCATAGTAAGTTGACTTTTGAGGTCATAGATGATATGTGATGATGATGATGTGTGTTGATGATGATTTGTGATGATGTGATGGGCATGATGATGATGTGTGATGTATGTTATGGATGCATGCTGATATGTATGATTATTTGCATGATTATGTTAATGTTCTTGTTTGTATGTTTATCTTCCAGCGGCTTTGCATTGAATGTTAATAAATGAAATGAAAAGTATGATATAACGTAAAGTGGAAGATTATGAAAAGAGGAATGTAATGAAAGAATGCGTGCATTAATGAATGAAAGAAAGTAAGAAAGGCTTGCAAGCAAAAGAAAGGAGGTTCACAACTCATTAAGAGTTGTTAGCTCAACTGTGTGTGTATTTACAGCGTGCAATCTTGGCTAACTCATAAGGGTCGATACACACAGTAAGAGTTCAGTCTTGGTGACTACTCCAATACATGCGATGTGGTATTCACTGTGTGCTATGTAGCGTGCGATTTTGGCTATCAAATAAGGGTTCATTCACACAATAGGGGTTAGTTTTGGTAACTGCCCCAATACGTGTGATGTGGTACTTACTGTGTTATGTAGCGTGCGATTTTGAGTAACACATGAGACAACGTGCGATTTTGGCTAAACCCATACACACACAGGGGGAATATGTCGTAGTGACCACTCCATATGTGCGATATGTGCGATATGTGTGATATGTGCGAACGTGCGAAATGTGTGAAACGAACGATGACGAAGATAATAAATATTACCTGTATGATGTGTGACCACGTGCGATAGTAATAAAAATGCTTTAATGAATGAAAGGTAATATAATGTTTTTGTAAAACTAGAACTCACTCGGTAACGCTGACTTTTTATGCATTTTCTAGTGGCAGGGCAGCATTGCTGAGGATGGCGCGAGGCAGCTACTTAGCATTTTGGATAGCATTCTTTTGTTTAATAATTTTGCATTGTAATGCGAACAAATGAAATTGTGTAACGAATGTTTTATTATTTTGCAAAAGCATTTTTAATGAAAAGGTTGTTATTAATGTTTTCGTTGCAACGTTTATTTCAAGTTAATGTAATTATATGTTTTATGAGCGATGATTTCTCAGCTGTAAGCATCTCGGGACCGGGGACTTACCGTTTCATTCTTAATTTCGGGATGAAATTCTTAAAAGTTGGGAAGACCGTAACCTTTTGTATTTTCGTTAAATAAAAGTTAGCGTCATTATGTTCTTGTAAGGATTATTTTTGTCATTTATGAAACTAAATTGGTTATTTGTGATAGTTTCTTTTATTCTACATTAATTCATTAATTTGAAAGTTAATAATTTGATTTATTAAAATAAACATAATAATAATAATAATAATAATAATAATAATAATAATAATAATAATAATAATAATAATAATAGTAATAGTAGTAGTAGTAACACATTTATAAACTTTGGTTCTTAATTATGGACTTTAACATGAGTAATAAAAATACAAAGATGATGGAGTAAATAACATAAAACTAATAATAATAATAGAAATAATAATTTATGAAAGTTAAATAATTAAGAAGTTAGAATAATATTTAAAACTTAAATATTAAATAAGTTTAGGGGCTATTTATGTTAATTTGGAAACTTTAATTGAAAGTTTTACATAAAATAACAAAAGTTAAAACCGTATGGACTAAAGGTTTAAATTATTAAAAACCCAAACCTTTTCCCCCCAACCCCCATGTTTCCAGCAACCCTCTAGCCTTTCTCCGGCGACACCCCAAACCCCCAAATCGGTTGATTATAATGCAATTAAACAGCTCTAACACCTTCGGTGGTGTTATTCGAACTTGATACCTAATTTAATTCATTTAAAGTCCACGTTTAAAACATTAATCGAAACAGAAACATTGGACTATTCTAACCGATTCAACACCATAAATTACACCGAAATAAGTCGTTTGTTTTATCAGAAACGTTTGTATAATTTTTGCAAAGCTTAGTGCGTTGTTTAATTCGATTTAAACAACCATTTAATCCTTTAATCATAACCGAATAGCCAAATTGAATTAGAAACCCGTTCGGAGTGAAAACAATCAAATTAAGGATATTTAACAGACAACAAATGTGCCCTTCGACCCCTTTCAACTCTTTATTCACTCAATTGCTCTAAAGTTTCAGCTTAACTTCCACTTCGAATCTTCTGTTCTTCACCTATGATCCGGGTCTTGAACCAAGCTTAATCGTTCTAGATTGATCTAAATCAAGTAAGTAAAACATACCCACAAACTAGATTACACCGAAGGATCAAAAGCCCTAAGGTTAGTCGGGTTGAAACACTTGAATCGTTGTTCAATTTGTAGCAATCCGATTCTAGGGTTCATATGGTTTGGGGGAATTCGTTGGATTGTGTTTTTTAGAATTAAAACCTACATTCTAGCAGGCATAGCCGCCCTTGCCTACCAGTTAACAACACATGCAGCAATTCTTGATGTCCTGGTTCGAACCCGGGCACCCTCAACCTTTTTTATTGGTTTTTTTGAATAATTAAATCACAAAAAAAGTATAAATATTTAAAAAAATCATTTTGATAACTAATTATTTTTAAAATCCCCAAATTATTTTTTACAATTTTTCAAAATTAAATACTTATATAGTCTTTTAATAAAACAAGATAACAAAAGTAATTTTTAGTTTATTTCTTATAAAATGGACTCTAAATGATAGTTTAACTTAATAAACTATTATTGGTCCATACATTACTTTTTATTATACTTTAATCGTGTTGTTTTAAATAATTATAGAAATTATTTACACTTTATATTTAATTTTACCCATTATTATAAATGCTTTTATTTCATTAAATTATGTAAATGGTATAATACTTTACTTTGAATTAAAATATAAGTGATTCTATTATTAAATTTATTTATATATCAAAACCCGAAATCTCTACTGAAACCCTAGTTCAGGTATGAATCGTTAATATTATCTTTAAACTTCATCTTGAAATATATACATTTAGGTATCTTGTAAAAGTAATTGTTGGAGCACCACTTAATCATTTGTTAATACCCTAAACATAAACTTATACAATATGTGAGTTTTCGATGCCCCTTTTTACATTATTTCACACCTTTTGGGATGAAACATGTTAACATATAAACTTGCACTTTTAAACGTCTTGATACTTGTAAATGCACTAGCAAATCACCTTTATTCTTGTCATGGTTATTTATAATATTGTAAACTTATATGATAGACATTATATGTTGACAATTATTAGCTATTGCTATCCTAGTGACGTCATAGATCTATGGGCCTAACAAGCCTATTTGGTGCTAAAGCCGAGGTTATTTCCGACTCCTGATGACTGGTTTATCATGGGAACCAAGTACACTTAGCTAATCGCTATAACTTGTAATGGATATATTGTCAAGGTTAAATTGTAGCATTATGTTATCTATAAACTTGCATTGTTCGTAACCATAACCGTTGACATGATTTGCTACTTGTAAAATTATATATATATATATATATATATATATATATATATATATATATATATATATATCCCATGGAAACTTACCAACTTTCAAAGTTGACTTTATTTTTAACATGTTTTAGGAAATGCCTGTAGGATCGGTGTTTGTCACTTAAACACAATGTTTTCACTCAAACTCCCCTAGAACAACACTCGGGTATTTGAAGAATCAATAAGAGTTGATCATAATATAAAAAGTAATAAAGAACACAGGAAGATAATTTTCAAGATACTTTTATATATTGATTCTCAACTCAAAATACAAGACTCTTACAAGCAGATG